>JAPQLA010000024.1:1742729-1757399 GCA_029822935.1 Naso vlamingii | reverse complement strand
CATCCCAGCCAACTAAACCCGTGGAAAAGCAAGTCTTTGCTGTAACTCTGCTCATGTACTCGCCGCAGCAGCAGCAGTCCTCCCTCTCAGCCTGCATGTATCTGGGTTAATTTCCCAATTACAGACTGTGAATCCCACATCAGAGGCCGAGGCTTCCTCCCTGCCGTTAAAGTCATCTGTGGTTTGTTCAACCCTGAAGCTCCCTCACATTTCTAGGCCAGTGTCTGTTCATCCACTTCTCTCCTGGAATAAACAGTGACATTAAACGTTGGTCTGCTGCAGGCTGTGGTTAGTTGTGACTGCTGGGATAAAAAGGATGCCGTGTTTACAGCTCTCACATGTCCTTTAACCGCCATCTATAATAGATGTTACTGTCCCACATCCTGCTTACCCTTACAGGAAATTAATTGCCAGACTTGATGGGGACAGATTAAATTTGTTGTCATTTTGACCAAAACACATACTGTCTCCTCCAACCACACTTCTCCTTCTCTGTGTGTCAGTTGTGCCAGACAGCATATTGAAGTTTGTGAATCTTCTAGAATAACTCTGCTGATTATGAATGTTAAGACGGGTATTCAAGCTGTTCCTCTCTGGATGAATAAAGGTAAACGAGTACACGGCAGCGTCTTTCATCAAACAGGAGAAAATGTGAGAGATTCAAACAGACTTTGAAGTCTGAGCGTGTCTCGTTTTTATCGTCATGGGGATGATGTGAAGGTCGGTGGAAAGTCTTGTGATCTAAAGGCTCATTTCACCAGAGCTCCTTTCTTCGACAGCTGACTGATGCTGAGACTTCTTACTGTCCTCTGTGTCTGTCCTCCAGTTTCTCTTGCTTTCTGTTGTCCTCACTTTTTGGGGGTTTCAAGGGCGTTACAATGCAGAAAACACAGATGGAATCACATAAATTGTTAAGAAAAACAGAGTCAACTGTAAAGCAGAATACCATAACGGACAAATGTGGATCGATTGTGTTTTTTCTATAAAGAATGGGACGACTCCTCTGACATTTAGCCCGGTGTCATTTCATTGACTGCCTCCCCGAAGTATTAATCATCTGCAGATGGAGGCATTGTTTTTAATTTATACATATTTTGTAGTTTTTGTTAAAAACCGACAAGCAGAGTGAATATCAGGATTGCTAATTGGAATACTCATGTTTATTCTTCATTTATATTCCTGCCTTCACTGTTATTTTCACAGTCCTCGCCTCCAGTTAACAAGCTAACAAAGCCTTGTTTTCTCTGTTGAAGTGTCTCTTAAATAGTTGAACAGCTAAACTGCGTTTTCTTTTCTAGGCAAAGAGAGTGAACCGCAGCTCGGTCTCTGAAGTTCTGCATTACTTACACATTGGCTTCCCTCTTGAGGATTGTCTTTGAAAATTTCATGGGCTGCATGCAGAGTGATTAAAATATAAAGTCGCAGAGCAAATAAGAGGAAGGAAAAAAGGAGCAACAGAGATGAGTGAAGATACTGCAGGGAACAGAGACGGAGAGAGGGTTAGATGGAAACAAAGAGGGAAAGATTGAGCAAGAATCGGAAGGAATGAGATGTAAAAGACAGATAGAGAAGTGGAAATGTAGCAAGCAAGAGAGATTATGTAGGATATAGAAAGTGACAGATGTGGAAAGAAGAGAGGAAGAACAAAAAGCGGGAGAGAAAAACAGCACAGAGAGGCGAGAATGTGATGGAGGAAGGGTGATGAAGATGAAAGGAGACAGGTAGATAGAGATAGAAACAGATCAGGAGAAAGACCAAGTTGAAGAGACAGTGAGAGATGAGAGTGCAGCAGAAAGACAAACTGATGGAGGAGGACATGTAGTTTTGTGTACTTTTTGTCTGTGGCTGCTTTCCAGAGTTTCCAAGTAAGGCAAAGCTCAACGCTCCAGACGACAGTGCTGTTGACTCCCTCTCATGAACACTGTCTCACACTCTGTGAATATCTGTGTACTCTGAATCAAAACAGGATCTTGCGCACCCAGCTAGTTGTGATGATGAGTTATAGAATAATGTAGATTTTCTATAAAATCCATTTTATTTTTTCCTGAATTCCATTTTATCCCATTTTAAGTTGAGAAATTTCAGTTTTTTAACTTTCTACGCTTATTTTACTTGCAGAATGTGACTAATAACAGGAATGAATAAAATTAATAACAGGAAATTTATTGATGCGACACAACATTCCTCTAGTTTATCAAGTGTTTCAAGTCTGAAATGAAAAACAAGGCAAGGTGAGTTTACTGTCTCTACACATAGTTACTCTCATTTTCAGGCAACACTCCTGCTTTGCTTTTCTTTGTTAGCTAAAAGAGAAGAATATAAACGGACAGATGAAGGCAGGTAGAGTTAAAAAAGATGGAATAACCCTGAGCCTCATATACTGTTCAGATATAAGGAGATGGTATTTTTTAATAATTAAAATAAGAAAACATTGCTGTGCCCTCTTCTCTGTGTGCTTGTTCAAACTGTTAATCCACGATGCATGACTCATTTTCTAATCTTTCCCCACTTTCTGCATCTTTTCCTTCCTCCCACTCGTCTCATCCGGTCCTTTGCTCTTTCCAGCCCCTCCCTGCCTAATGATGAGCACACTGATGAATTTCTTTCCTTTAACTGATATGTTAGCACTGCATAAAACTCTATGGAGGAGAAAACAAAGCTGGATTTTATTTTCACGCTGTATTTGGTTGTTTGTTGCCCTGCAGTCTGAAAACCAGATAGGCTTCACTTTAAATGTACTTCTGTTTTGTGCATTTTGATTTAATTTGTGAATCTGCTCAACCTTGAAAAACATCAACCAAATTTAGCTTTTAAAATGCATGACTGGCAGGACTAAAACTAAGCTGTAGAAAAAGTTGCTAAACAAGTATTAATGGATTTTTAAAGCTTAAAGCGTTTACAGGGAGGACTTGGACTTCTTTTGAGGACAAAAACAAGCGTCTCCTGCTTGCTGTGTGTCAGTCAGGACGGAAAATGTAGCAGAGTGTTAAATATTTGTGCTGACAGAATGAGGGAGGCGGGGGCTGGGATGAAGCATGTGTAGGATGGGTTTCTCGTGAGCAACGTGACAAGATGAGGAGGAGGGACAGAAAGAAAACAAAATGAAAACTGGTAAGGAGAGAATGAGGCTGTTACTGTAAAGTCTAACTGAATTTTAAAAAATGTCTTTTTAACCTTTTTTACATCACGTTCTTATCATGTTGTGCACCTATTTAAAGGGATACTTCACCGAAAAATGAAAATGCAAGAATGTTTTCTTTCTGTCAAACAAAATGTGATGCGAGCTCAGTTTGTGTAGCAGATTTGAGCCTCTAATATCATGACATCCGTCCATCAATTCTTCTTCAAATTCTGACAGCACTGCACCAGTAAATAAAGATTGCACTGCACAGAGCTGAAATTCATTAGTCAATGGCGTGCTTCGTCGTTGTGTTCTCGCTACAAGACCTCCAACCATATTCTGACGAATTAGCGACCAATCGAAATGAAGTCGTAACGAAGGTTTGAAAAGTCACTAAATCCATAAAAAGAGTTGCAAAGTTGACAACACTGCGTGCAGGTTTTGATTGAGAGTGTTCACAGAGAGGAGGAACTTCTCACAGACGACTCCATTGTTTTTGTGAGAGCAAGACAACACATTTCTATTGCTCTTTAAAGTTCATTGTATCATGCTAACAGTGTCTGCATCAGCTGTACTTCGAGTTGAAAGCAAATGCGACACACTAGCATGAGCAAGCTTACGTAGTACAGCTGGGCGATAAATTGATTTTAGTGATCAATTAAGATTTGTGGTTTAGGAAGATTTTTTTTAAATGAAAATCTATTTTCTCTTTCTTGGCTTGTGTTTGGTTCCAGGAGCCCCAAAATTATATTGTTTTGATTTATGATGACCAAAGAATTACATGTAAATGTGTTTTGTCAAATTACTGCAGATTTCATTGCAAATGCAAACAGCCTCCTCCCCTTAAACTACATAGTGCACTTTAAAAAACAAATTTGCTGCTTGCACTTTAACTTTAGGAAGGAAATTCAGTTTACTTTTGTTCATTTTTATTGTAAAAATAAAAGCAAAACTCAGCTATCAGCACATTGTTTGAGATCACAAACACGTGATGAGTTTTGTTGCTGAGGTACTTTCAGAAGACAAGTAGATGCTGGTCGGCGTGCGTAGCCTTTATTTTACACCACAGGAGACGTTACTGTGGGTAACACATGGCTCTGTGCAGCACTAAGGCAGCGTGGAGCACAAAGCCAAACACATGATGGAAACAAGGCCGAGGTTGTTTGCCTCTCGCTGTGCTGGCATGTTGATGAGCATCGATAATGAAATCACCGTGAGCATGTGGTGATGTCAGAGCGTCTGCAGACTGAAGACTGACTGAGAGAGCTGAGACAACTGCTACTACTCTTGAACTACTGCTACTAATTTAATGAAAGTGCGACGCTAAACTCAGTTGAGCTTGAGAGATCTGCTTAGACAATCAGTTAAAAACAGATCAGTTATCCAGTAAATAAGGAAGTAAACTAAATCATCTAAAAGACAGACCGAAGCTTCTGTCTGATGATATTCACTGTCCAATTAAAGGATAATATTAATTTGACCATGAACTCATTTATCAGTCATGGCCTCATTAATTCATTTGAACTCTGATACTCTAATTCATGTTTACCTGTACTGAGATAGTTGATGATGTATGATAGTTGATTAACATTTGACTGTGATTATGAAGTCAAAATATCACTTGAATTTAATTCAGTTGAATTTCATTTTAAAAAAACCCAAAACATTCAGGCCGTTATTCTGCACCACTCCATCACACCACACCTACTGGACTTTACCGTAACAAAATCATGTCAGCTGACAGCTTCACCAACACTGTTTTTCTCTAAATGAGTCGTCCGCATGTTTGATCATGAGTGATCTGTCTGTGTGTCCGTCAGGCCCAGCTGGAGGCTCAGAAGGCCACTCAGGACTTCCAGAGAGCCACTGAGGTCCTGCGGGCGGCGAAGGAGACCATCTCCCTGGCTGAGCAGAGGCTCCTGGAGGAGGACAACCGTCAGTTTGACTCCGCCTGGCAGGAGATGCTGAACCATGCCACCCAGCGGGTGAGACAGGGTGGGGGGGTGACACCAAAAACAAAACCTAAATACTAAAAAAAAATAGAAAATGTGAATGGCTAATGTGTCTGACAGTGAGATCTGATTGGGTGTAACAGGTGATGGAGGCGGAGCACACCAAGACGAGAAGCGAGGTGGTCCACAGGGAGACGGCGGCCAAATATACGACAGCAATCGGCCGCATGAAGCAGCTGGAGAAAAAACTCAAACGCACCATCAGCAAGTCCAAGTAAGAGCTTCAGTCGGCCGTTTCACTGCTAACAACGACATCCAGTTAAACTGCTTATCACAGATACAGAGAGAGGGGGGAAAAGTAGGATCCAGTGGATTAACATGAACTCTGCTGCCAAGTTTGATCTCAGCAGCTTTGACATTTTTACTTAGAAAACTTGGCTGTTTCGTGTGTTTCAGGGCCTCTTTTAGACCAAAAAACAATTGGAGATTTTAAGAAAGTAGTGCTATTAATCGCAAATTAATCGCACCTTTTCAGATTGTCAGTTCTAAATGTACCTTTAAGGGATATTTTTCAAGTTTTCAATACTCAACATGAGGGTGAAAAACTATGCTTGTTTTATGCAAACGTATGTTTATTATTATTGCAGCAATCCAAATCAACAAAAAATACTGTGATATATATTTGATTGCACTCTGTGCTCAGAAAGGTTTAGTACCTTATATGCAAATTAGCCATGTGCTTTTTATGCAAATTAGCCATGCGCTGCATGATGACAGAAACATCAAAACTCCGGTCAGAGATCATCATTACTGGATGGGAATATTAATGATGTTGGTGAGCAAATAAACTATTACAATTATTTAGCTTGCTAACAGTTGTGTTGGTGAATCTGAACCTGCAGGACAAACTGCGATGGTGAGACGATGGAGAAGGAGGAACGTTACGTATGTCAAAGTAATTAAGTGGTGTCTTAGTTCCTAAGATGATTTGAGCTGTTGACTCTATTTTTAGCTCACTGTAACTTAACTGCAAACATCGGCTGCTCATTTGTGAGCTAGCAGGATTAGGCTCAGGGTTTTATTAGGAAAAAATTAATTGTGATGCACCGATGAATCGATTCTTTTGCTCAGCCTTAGACAGAACGTGCATGCATTAATCACGTGTTAAAAAAATTAACGCGTCATTAATGCGTTAACTTTGACAGCACTAGAATAAAGTTAAACAAGTTCAATACTTCAATTCAGAGTTAATTCAGTCATTTTCATTTAAACTGTGTTCTGTTGAATCTCATCAGTGTTTCTTTGCCAGCTAATATTTGACAGTGGGGAGCTTACATCAGATTCTTTTTACTCAGACTATTACTGGAGCTGTCATGCAGCCATTTATTTCTAGCTTCACTTTTGAGCCTGGATTTATATTTAGCCATAAGTCATGTTCTTTGTTGGACTTGTGGTCACACCAAGGTGTCTTGCTGAACCAGACTGTCAGACTGTCAGAGCATGACTGACTGGTGGTGGGTGACGGCAGCCAAATGTTTTACTGCAGACGAGCTAAAGTCCCCATCAACGTAGCATCATCCACTCTAACTCTCGATTCTCATTAACTCAAAGCTGAGGATCGATTCTGAGACCCTGGAGTTCCAGAACAGTCATTTTGTCCAGAAACAGAAATCAGTCTCCAATGAAGTGAAAATGTTTGTGTTGCCAGATGATGCAGTGTCTGGTCAAACAGATCCAGCTGTTCAAACCTGATGTGGCCTGAAGTTTCTGTCTTAAAGCTGCATCTGAGCAGTTTTTTTAAAGGCCACTTGCTCTTCTCTATTCTGCTGTAAGTGGTTTCTCTCTTAACGCAGTGAAACTCGGTTTCTAAACCACATCTGACTGCTGCGTTTATTTGAAACAGTCCAGGTGTGAAAGGAGAAGTCTGTGCTGTCACGAGGTGTTGCCCTGTCGATTATCACATGTTTAAGGAAATGATGCGGTTGTCATACCACAAGAATTAGTCATGCTTCAGGTGACTTATTTGGAATTAAAATATAATAAATATGAGCTCAGTTATGCAGAATTTCCCTCTGCATATTACGGAAACTCCCAATAATTCTATAATAACATGGGCTTTTTATTCTCACATTTCTGCAGTTATTTTGCCCCATGCTTCTTGGAGATCACACATCAGTGGCTTTTACTGCTTATGCTAAATGCTAACTATTATGCTAACCAATAATGTTTGTACGAGCTGGGTTTCCCAGTTCGTCAAATACTGACAGGTTGAGAATTAGACAAAGTGGACCTTTAAGTCCAAAAATTTATCTCATCAGAAGCTAAACAGAAGATGTGATGGGGCAAAAAATCAGCGTGTCCAAACAAGTCAAACTGTGTCCCTGAGACGCTCGATTCATTCATGACTCAGTCTGACAGAAGTGACTGGGTGAGACTTTACCTGAACACTGACAGGAAATGAAGCAAGACAGGAAGTAAATTGCTTTTTAGAGGACTTACTGTGGCAGAATGTAAATATGTACTTTTCCCCAAGTACTGAACTTTTAAGGTGCTTAAGTTTTTGTATTTTGTCCAATCTTAGACTTTTACTCCACTTCTGCATTTATCTAATAACTACACATAATTTCTGACAGATTCAAAGTTTACATACACAATGATCGATTATAAAAATATAATGCATTGTTAAAGATTACATAAAGTTTGTAAAGTACCTCAAAAAAAGCTTTCTGCTAACTACAACATAGACATGCTGCTCAAAGTTACTCCGATCTTTATTTAAGCATTCCAAATTTTAACGTTTCCTCATTAAAATGTGTTAAAAACTGATCTCTGGTTAATATTTTTATCTCAGAGAAATCTGCAGTGTTGTTCAAAGTAAGGGCTTGTTTCATTTTCTCATGGTGTCATGTTTTACCAAAGTAAAATATGAAAAATGAACTCTAACTTAAGATTTGAAGCAGGTGATAATAAACATTATGTGCTGGGTCTTCAGCACATTTGCAGCTTTTTAAATCGGCATCACTTGTTTTTTTTAAATAATTTTTTTCTCTGGGTTCAGTCTCAGTGAATTTTCAGCTGCTGTCTCGCTGCACGTCGCCTCTGCAGGGCATTAATCCGCTCCGCATCGTTCACTCATCCAACATCACGGCCTCTTTATCTCCCTCTCCTTCTCCAGGTTGCCATGGTGATGATGTGGGTACTGCTCTTTTTCTGGGTTACGCTGTATTTTTTCTCTCTGATCTAATCTGTCCCTCTCTTCTCTCCCTCTCCTGACCTCCCCTCCTCCGCAGGCCCTACTTTGAGATGAAGGCGAAGTACTATCTGCAGCTGGAGGTACGTGACAGCCGCTCGGCTGTAATTTACTTCTCTCTCGCCCCGCTGATCCCCACTGAAGGTTACGAGGACGCTGTTCTCTTTGCCCTCTGTTTATGTTGCTGTGTTAGAGCTCGATCAGGGGTTTAATACATTGACCACAAACTACAAACATTTAGAATGTGTCGACTCATTTCAGGCTGCAGTGTTCATGCTGTAGTCATCGACGTGCTCTGGACTCTGATCAGACTGGAGTTGTTTTTAGCACAAAACACAGAGCATCATGACTGTTAACATCAGTCTGGAAGCTTTGCAACACAAAACTTAGACTTAAAAGAAGAAATCTGTCTTCTAAGGCTGGAACTGATGTTACTTTGGATTTACTGCAGTTTCAGTTGATTCCAATGCAGACCAAGTTTTACAGCATATCAAATATCTGTGCAGCACATCAGCATGTTCCAAACACTCAACATATCCGCACGACAAAGCTCAATTACACAGCCTCGATGTAGCATATTACGTTTGGATGCCAATTTAATCGCTTAAATTCTGGTGATCTGAATCACTTCCCACTTTATGGTCTGTCTGTTTTTTACTTTTCTACACAAAAACTCGACAGCCTACAAATTTCAAGAGGCCAGTTTTCTCTCCACACTTATTTCTGCTGCTTTCTCCTCCAGTGCTAACTTTTTTAGTGAAGTTGGCTAAACTATCCGCTGTTCCTACAGTAAAAATATCTTTAAATTAAGATTTTTTAAACAAGATTAATCATCTTTTAGAAGAATGTTGGATCTCTCCAGGAGAGTTTGGAGTCTTTGAAAAGGAGCAACACGACTCTGCTGTCAGTCAGCCATCTGTAGCTCTGATCACAGTCACTTCATTTCGATGCAGGTTCATAGAATGAGTAACTGTGTTCTCCGTCTGTTGTCTCTGACCTTCATCATCACCCTCCTCTCTCTCTCTGATCATTTCTCCTTCCAGAACCTGAAGAAGACAGTGGATGAGCGGCAGGCCAAATTGTCTCAGGCCAAAGGCGAGTACAAGACGGCTCTCAGGAACCTGGAGATGATCTCTGACGAGATCCATGAGCGACGTCGGAACTCCACCATGGGCCCCCGGGGCCGCGGCGTCGGTGCTGAGGGCGACAGCGTGTCCGGTGACGACATCTCCAACTTTAAGATAGAGTCAGATGGAATATCCAGTGAGTACAGAGCAACATGTCTGAAAGAGAAGCAGTTTTGTTTTTTTCTTTCTGTCAGGTTCTCTCACAGTACTGTCAGTCCGGAGAAGGTGTTTGTGAGTTAAACTCACTCTGTGCCCTAACGAGATAAAAGCCAGTTAAACTATTAAACCTTCCCATCACCTGGTGACTCTATGTATTCATTGCTCTTCTGTTATTTGTTGTCATTTAGCTTTCATTAGTGTTAAATGGGTTCAGTAAAGTAACTTTCAGAAAAGCCCAGAGGAGTTGTGTTGTATGTGAGAGGAAGAAGTGATGTGGCAAACGTTTCTCTGAGGCAGAAATAGTTTTGAAAAGATCTGTTGTCTCTCTGGTTCTTGCAAAGCTGCTTATCCACTTGAAAGCTCTTGTGAAGTGGAGACAGACTCTTAAAGGAGTGATGCTTACATCAGTGTACCTTACTGAGAAACAACAGCAGAGCTCTTGTGTGTTTCCTTGAACTTCTGGTTTGGTTTCTTGGAAAGTCTGAGAGGGGCTGAATTGTTTAAGGACTTCAGAGAAAGCAGAATTGACTGAAGGACAGCAGACAGTTGAGGTCAACATGCTTGAAATGAGCTATAACGTGTAGAACTCGCCATTTCAGGTGATTGATTTTAAATGTGCTTTAAAGAAAGAAGACTGGTTTAAACTAGGGATGCCACAATTCTCAATATAATACTGAACCGTACGGTACGCCATCCACGGTTCAATATGCACTTTGAAATTGCGGTATTTCGGTTTTGCATACATTTCAATGTATTTCTCCCTGAATTGGCTCTGTCGGAGCTTCAGAGCGGCCCGTGAACACACCACGTGTCCCTGCCTCCCAGCCGACTGCAGGCACTCGCTTCACACAACGAGCAGAGTTTAGGAGCAGTTTGAGGAAGCAGCGTTTCTTTAAGCGCCGGTCTGTTTCTTGTTCACTCCAGATGTGCTGTCTGTTGGAGAAACGCTGATTTGTAACGTGAAAAAGCGTTATTGTGCTTTACCAACCTGTCCGTTTATTTTTGAGAGGAGACGATCTCTGCTTATCAGTTTCTAGACAGTTTAGCACAGCACGCGAGCCCAGCAGCTAACTGTTCATTGTCACAATCAAGCTAAAGAGAAAGCTGTCTGTATGCCGTTCAACCGTTTAGCTTAGCTTGCTACAAATTTAAAATCTTCCAAACTCTTGTGCAGCGCTGCTGCTGCTAACAACCAGCCCCTCCTCTAGCAGCTACGATACAGACAGCAAGAGGAGAGAGGAGATCCCATACTGAACCATTCTTTCTAAACTTCTCGTAAAATTGTTTAACATCAGCAACATGGTTTAATTTATTGACATTTTAGATGTTTCCAATGAGATATTATTGAGTTTATTGAGAAACATTCTGGAATACACTCACAATTACCAAAGCACTGTGCCTCATCTATGAAAATTTAAAAAAGAAATAAATAAATAAATTACAGAGACACATATGTCCCATAAAAGGTAAAGAGCACCAAAAAATGAAATAAATATGGACAGACTACAGCCTTATGATAGACACACTTCTTTATTTTATATTTTACAATACACAAGAGTTTGGCTGAATGGATTTTTTTCTTTTAGCAAACAGGCAAATAATTTTAGAAAAAAAATACATAGCTTTTTTTTCTCCTTACGCACAAAATGCTTACCAAAACCAAACCGACACCGTGACCCAAGAACCGAGGTTCGTATTGAACGGTAGGCTGGCTGTATTGTGGCATCCCTAGTTTAAACCACAGATGTTAAAAGTCATCCTTGAATGAACACGACAGCTACAGGATCAAACTCGACCCTTACACTAAATGTGACCGAAGCCTATTCTAACTTCTCCCACCTTAGCTGTGACGTAAGCCTTGTTTTCAAAGTGCTTTTAACACAGCTTGAAAAAACCCACAAATCTAAAATGACCCCTTTTCTCAGATCTGTCGGAGATCAACACCCCATATGTGAAACAACCAGCAGTTAAAGGACATAAAATGTAAATGTTACCTCTGCATCATGCTGGCCTTGACTTGGAATAAATAGGCTGGCGTTACCATGGTAACTGCAGAGCTGTGGAGGCGTCCAATCCCAAAGCAGATGCTGTGATCAGAAGCTAACCAATTAAAAAGCAAAGTGTGACAAAATATAACAACTGGCACCAACGGTGCGTTCGTGTGCTTTGATTTATGTCGCGAAAATGAAACACCTCTGCTGGGAGTCATGTGGCAGTTCAAGCCTGTTGGTTCATTCTCTCACTTTTTCACATCTTCCCCTCTTTTCCTTAATGCCGTCATCCCCACTTTTCTCTTCCTCCCTTCCTCTTGTTCATCTTTCTGTCCTCTCTTCATTTCCGCCCTCCCTTTCTCCGTGTTTTCACCTTATCCTGTCATCCATTTCCCTCCTTTCTTCCTCCCACTCTTTTTCTTCTTCTTCTTTCTTTTCTAACTCTATGCCTCCCTTCCTCTTTTACCTTGACATCATTTCTTTCTTTCCTCCCACAGTGGCGTCAGTGTGTTTTGACGATGAGGTTTGCGGCAGCATCATATCGGAGGAAGACTCGGAAACTCGCTCCAACTGCAGCCTGGGTTCATCTCCCAGCAGCCCTCAGGATCTCCTGTCATCCTGCCCCTTCACCAGCTCCTCCTCCTCCTCCTTCACGTCCTCCTCCGCCTCTCCATCACCCACTCCCTCCTCCTCCTCCTCTTCCCCGTCTCCTCTGTCCAGGCCCTGCAGTCTGGATCTTCCCAGCACCGTGTCGCTGTCCGACTTCGGCCTCATCTCGCCGGTGCTCGGGCCCCGCAGTGAGTGCAGCGGAGCGTCGTCGCCTGAATGTGACCTGGAGAGAGGTGGGTACTTCCGTGCTTCCTCATGCAGATATTGTAGACAAAATATGTCATCATTTAAAAGAAAAAAAAAAAGTACATAACAAGATGTGCTGTAGAGCTTAAATTTTAAGTCAATCATTGAAAAGAAAATTATCCTCAACTCTTTGATAATTGTTTCTTTCAAGCTCTGCAAAACAATGTAGGACATTTCACTGATGCTTTTACATCATTTCATAAAATAATTACAAACCTGTAAATAAAAAGTGGAAGTAAAATGGGAATAGCTCAATAGTTGCAGCCCTAAATGTGTAGAATAGATATGAAAATAATGAACTAACCTTCAAGAAAAGCAAAAATATGTGTAATTCTGTTAATCGACTTTGATGAAACCGCGTTTACTTCTCAGGAGCTGCTCGGCTTTGGCTGTAAATTAGTTCATGTGCAGCATGTGCAGTTACACAGGAGAGACAAACAGAAAAAAGGAAGTGAGATGGGTGATGTTTGAGAATCTATTCTGGGTTTAATGTATGATCTTGTGTTACCTGCTCCACTGACACCTGCTCCACCGCAGGAGGCCATTAGTCAAAGTGACAGCGAGCCGAGCACTTCACCTGCAGAGACGACACACACGTACTGCAATGCACCTCACTGCAGATGCTCTGAAATATAACTGTGCGTGCGTGTGTGTGTGTGTGTGTGTGTGTGTGTGTGTGATCGATCCTGATTTCTCAGCATACTTATTGTGTGTTGTTAAAATCAGGTCTTTCCCCTTCAAATGTGGTTTCAATTAAAAAAAAAAAAAAAGTGCGGGTCACGTCTCAGTAAACATTCACTGACGTTGTTCTGTGCTGCAGGTGACCGGGCAGAAGGTGCAGAGGGGCATCTGGACAACGCTCCGGCCGCCACCAGCAACAACAACAACGGCTCCACTTCCAGCAGCAGGAAGAGTTTCAGCCTGGAGGCTCGCTTCAGCTTTCTGAACCTGCGCCGCCCACGCGTTGACAGCGCCAAAAACACGGACAACTGTTTGCAGAAGGCCGAGGCTGCGCAGACTGTGGTCTTAGTCAAATGACTCTGAGGACAAAACAGATTTTGTCTGCAGGATTTAAAAAAATAAACTGCTCTGAGCTGTTGATAAGCTACCTGCCACATCTGCACTCCGTTTCCACACCTCAGTCGCAGAGAGACTTCGCATTCAGCTTCCTGTACATGTTGGCATCGTTCCCTTCGTGAAGGACATTGCACCTTAGGACTCTCATGCCTGAGAAATAAAGAGCACTGATATGTTTAAAACGTGTTGGTTAAAGGTGGTGGGAGAAAAAGATGGTTCGACATTGTTGATGTTGTTTTTGTTTTTTGTTTTTTTCACTAAAACAAATATTCTAGCTTCCTGCGTGCAACCTTTGACTGGAGGAGGGTCTTTAAACAGCTCTGTTAAATAAATAAAGAACTGCTGTACTCTGGTAAAACTAAAATGAGGATTTATTTGAGTTTAAAGGCACTTGGCTGTAAAACTTCCTTCAGCAGTTGCAGGAATTTAAAGTCACACATTGAGATGTTCAATAAATACTTGGCTGCTTAAACTCCTGCTACACACTCCTTGTATTTGATATATTATTATGTTGTGTTTTCTGAAGTAATGTGTGTAAAGTGCTTCGGTTAAAGCACGATGGACCTTCCAGTGTTCTTCAGCTGGTATTTTTTCACTGAAGCTACTTAAATTATAATTCTGCTTTAAGTATCTTTTGATGTGCAGTTTTTGCCTCAATGATGATAACAATGTTTCCAGTAACGGTACTGATCTAGAAAGAACTTCACATTGCAGACAAAAACATAAAGAGCTGCAAGTGATTACTTTAAGTGATTTTTTTTTTTTTACTGCTTTCTGGTTTAAAGCAAGAAGATGTAACTTTAAAAAAGGCACATTGTTTTTCTTACATGTGAAAGTTAATTTGTGAGAAATACTACAATAAATTTGCTAAATTTACCGAAGTTCACTCTTACTGCAGCCGTCTAACTTGTAGTATGAACAGTTTGGAATGTATGCAAATGATATTGATCAGTATTGATACCATATTACTGTGTAACTGACTTTCTGAATCAGTTTACCACCTTTTAAAGGAGCATAACAGTCTATTTTTGACTTGTCTCCATCAGCAGAGATTGTCTCTGTCTTCTCCAAATGTAGTTGTTCAAATGTGACCATGTGTTACTTCAGTAGATGTCAGGCTGCATTTTTAAAGCCCATT
>JAPQLA010000024.1:1707253-1730329 GCA_029822935.1 Naso vlamingii | reverse complement strand
GAATTTTCTTTTTTTGTTTTCATACATCCCTGTTCCAAGATTCAGTTAAAGTTCTTCACCCTGCCTTTTCCTTTTTTTCCCCCTACCTGTGTAAGGAGGTAGGTAATGTAAGGAGGCTTATACGTAAGGAAGTATTGATGTTAAGTTGGTTTGAAAGTGTATCGATAGTGCAAAGACTGTCTAGTATCATTCCTTTGGATTTACAGCAAATACTGGCAATGACATGATTGTATACAATGCTCTGAAAATAAACAAAACAAAACAAAAAAAAATCCTTACAGATTATTCAGTAACCGTCTCGAGTTTGACTGCCATTCAAACAGATAAAGACTTCTTTTTGCAGATCCATGCTTTTTTGTATCCACAGTTCGCTGATCTCAGTGTGTTGTAATAGGCAAATACTGCACAGTGACCGTCAGTGGCATAAGACAGTGGCCTGATGCTGAGGGGAGAACATAATGTTTAGAGGAAGGCTGACAGAATTTTATGGATGATAAATGTTTGAGAATGTGTCTCTTACCTTTCAGTCAGATCCCCTCCATCGACCCACTTCCATCTCCGATCTTGAACTCTCAGACCAATCCAATATTCTCTATATGGATTTTCCAAACTGTTTTTACGGATGAATTCCTGACAACAGAGTTATGAGATATTTCAGTGATACACTTAAATAAACTGATCTAAAGACTCAGAGTGGTCAGACTTTAAGAAAATATTTTCACTTCATATAGGCCTCAAAAAACATCACAGTGTTCTCATTACCTTCTCCTCTTCATCAGCTAAAACAGCCAAATCTGAATTCTTTCTTCTGCAGTTTGCTTGAGCTTCAGCCCAGGTTTTCTGCTTATCCCCATCAGCCTTATTAATCAAATAGCAGCTGGACTGGAAATGTCCCCAACCACCCTGACAAGGTTTACACTGTCTGTCTGAAAAAAACAGAGACCAGTCACTAAACAACATCACTGTGTGATATTATTATTTTTGGTTATGGCAGTTCTGAACATACTTCGATTTTTTAGGGGGCAGTAGGCATCAATACTCCACTGAGCTTGACTGACATTCATCTCATCCGGTTTTGTCTTCATGTCTTGAATTGTTTCTGTTAAGTTTTTCTTTTGTGTCTCCAGCTTTTGGTTTTGTGTCTCCAGATCCTTGTTTTTAGTTTCTAGCTTCTCATTTTGTGTCATCAGGTCCTGTTTTTGTGTCTCCAGATCTTTGTTTTCAGTTTCTAGCTTCTCATTTTGTGTCATCAGGTCCTGTTTTTGTGTCTCCAGATCTTTGTTTTGTGTCTTCAGCTCCTGGTTTTCTGCAGTCATTTGTGTGACATTGCTTTGCAAAGCATCATGGGATTGAGTCAGTTTATTAAACTGGACGGTCAGACTGTGGTGGTCCCTCCTCAAGTTTTCATTTTCTGAGCTGAGTTCGTTGTTGAGCTTGGTCAGGTTGTGTTTGGCAGCCAGCAGGGACTGTCGGTTTTCTTTCAGCTCGTTCGGTTCACCCTTGTGATCTATTGTAACTGTGAAAAAAAAAGAACTTTGTTATTGACAGTGAAAATGCAAATTTGTCTCATTTACTCCGTTTTTATAATAGCTGCCTGCTTTATTTTATGTTTTCCAGACTTTTGGGTGTTGCAGGGTGCTGTTTGACGTGCTCATGAGTCAGTGTGGCACCATGACAGTGTGTGTATAGACACACTCGTTTTTAGCATCAGTGCCGTGCTGCTTTAGGTCTGATTATGGGATACTTTGTCAATAACAAAAACATAGAATATTATTTAACAACATCCTGCAGTTCCTTTCTGTTTTCCACTAATTCATCACTAACTTTTCTCTGCTGATTGTGGATTTTATTTTGTATTTAAGAGTCTTTTTATCAATTCACATATTTAAATCAGCTAAACCATGACTCGATTCTGAAGGTAAACTGTGGAAAAACAAAAACCATTAAATTTATATCCATTTGTTTTATGTAATTTAGCATAAATAACTATTATTTTGACCACAAAAACATACCAAGATGCTGCACTGTCAGGCCTGTTGCAGAAGAAATTGTTCCAGACTGTTGAAAATAATTGTCATCCAAACAAGAACTCTGTCTTATAAGTTGCTTAAGTTCTGCATTCTTTCTACATTTGAGGCAGACATTTATAGAAACAGACCATGCTCCTGACATGTTACTGCTCTGACTTAATGCACAGCCTGTTTTGCACTTACCATAGACACCAACTGCAATGATACCCAACACCAAAATGACACAAAGAATCCCCAGACAACAAGCCAGCTGCCGATATCGCCGAAGTCTGTTGTTGGCTTTGTTGTTGGGCAAGAATCCTGTTGAGACTACACAACAACAGATATAAAAATATAAGGTGTTAGCAGCCTGACTTAACCTAAAGTTTTTTCTGATATAAAATTCTTTCTTTGTGTTAATATCTCCTTGTTGCAGCTCAGCAATGAAACACTGTCACTAAACTGTGTCAGAAATATGCAGCAGGTAGAGTAATGACTTCCAAAAGCTGCAGCAGAGCAAAAATTCAGCTATAGGGGATGATGCCTGTTAAGTAATGTAGCCTATTGTAAAGCGCTGGTAAGAGTTGCAGCAGTAATATTTAAATATTGTGAAAAGTTTTGTTTTTGTTTTTGTTTTTGTGACAACTCACCGTCCGTGTCAGAAGTTTGTTCGATTGTTTCTCTTTTCACCTTCACCTCAGAATAAACAGTTTCCTCCTCCCTTTGAACTGAAATGTCAAAGGACATCGTCTCATTGTTAATTACTGAAAAGTTTTAAAGCAACAAGGATCTTAATGCCTTTTAACATTATTTTAAGCTTGCAAAATATTCTTGTCTGACGATAATTGAAGTATTTTGGTCATTGAAACTAATATTTCAATAAATGATGTCACAGTTAGGGGATCAGAGGAAAGGGGAAGCTGTGGTAAATTTAATTCTCCACTGTGGCTTACAGAAAAGGGAAATACTAATAAAAAGACCATCACTTTATATTCAAGTGTCAAAAATACATGTGCATATGCAGCATATATATATATATATATATATATATATATAAAATTACATTTAAACATCTGTGATGAGAAAATTGATCCTGCAGAATAAAACTGGTCATTCAGTGGATCACAGTGACTATGAGGACTAAATTTAAAAATCTCTTTCAGAGGACACAATCAGTCATTACAGTTTAAATTTTAGTTTTGTTTAATTTATCATAGCCAATACTGTGATGTTTAGAGCATCAATACAAATGTTCCAGATTAACAGCATTTTCCACAATTTCATGCTGTAGATTTTTGCCCACACGGTAAATTATAAATTACAAGCGGTTTTTCATGCTTCAACCATGGCTGCATGACAATTTCACTCAAAGGATGAAAAGAATTTGAACTAACTTAAATTTAATATTAAAGGGTGGTCCCACAATGATACTTAAGTCAATAGCATTATAAGTTTTTCTTTTCTGAACTTCTTTTTATTTATTTTCATCAAGTTAAATGCGATCATACAATCATGTCCACAGACAGGGGCTCACACATATGTGTTTTACAGGAAGACAGCATTCAAACTTTTAAGATTTATTTCTTCTTGATAATCCGGAATTAAAGACAAAAAAACGTACCTTTAGGTGGGGAGCACATTTTTTTTTTGAACACAACTGTAGCATAGTTTAGATCCTCTGTCGCCATCCCTGCTGCCGTTCTGTTGAGTTCTCTTTGGCTTGTAAACCAAGAGGTTTCACGTTAATAACAGCAAAGAGTGTTTGCACTGAAGAACTGGTTGTTTCTTCTTTCCAGATGAGTCTGTCACTTGCAGCTCTGAGACGAACTTCCACTTTGCTGAGGAGAGAACTTTGCATCCGTGACAGGTGTCGTAAGAACCTCACACCACATACAGCGTGTTCATGTGCAGAAAGATATTCATCAAATAAAAGACAGCAGCAGAGTGTCCACACATGAAGAAGTTTGCCAGTATTTAGCTTTGACCGTGTTAGAAAACACATGATCCTACAATAACCCAGTCAAGGCATTCTCTGTGGATGTGGTTTTGGCACCTATTCACAACGTTTGTTAGTGTGGCAGTTTGCAACCTACTCTGTCTCAGTGTGAAACTGCCCCAGTTTGAACTATTTTTGTACTGGCCAGTGCTCATGTAAATGTCTCTGAAGATACAGGCCACTATGTGTGTAATGTGTCTGCCTTGTTTAGCCAAAATTTATATTCAGTTTGTTCCCTGGTTCAGTTTGCTTACAGAGCCTTTTTTTAAACTGTTGTTCCCTCCACTTACTCAGTCACTGCCGTTTGTTTTATTGTTGTTTTCTGAGACAGGTCACCACTGAGAGTGCTAAGTATAATATTTGCTAATTAGATTGGGGCTTTGTTCAAAGACAAAGTAAAATATGCAAAGTTTTGCTTTTCTTTCTTTCTTAAATCACTTAAAATAAGTGCTGCTGATGATCTGAAAGAAGTCAATTAGCTACTTAAACCCTGAAAATATGATGGATGGTGAGAGTTTTTTTATTTCTGTTTGGTTATATTAACAGTAGAGCAGTTGTAGAGGAACAGTAGTTTTACACGGCTAGTGAAGATGAGATCCATCTGCTGCTCCAGTTGTTATGTGTAGATCAATGCATAGAAAATGATGTCAGAACACTCACAGTGATTTGGTACATATGTAGCTTTTGTCAGACATTTCTTAAGATGTTTTATTATTTCAGGAATGCAGTTAGCACTGGTGATGGCAGGCTGTTGCAGTGTTGAGAGACGCCCACTAGATGGAGATGGTGAGGTGAAACTATAACCTTCCCTGCATCACTCATTCTAATGCTTCAAATGCAAGTCCTATAAAATATAGGAGAATTCTCTTATTCTGCAGATACCGTAAGTTTTGTCCAGTCTGCTGAGGTATGTTGTTTAGGTTTTGGAGTTGTTAGGAAAATTCTTACACTTTGCATAATTTGCTTTAATCATTAACTAACATTATTAAATGCAGTTTTCATGCAGTGGAAACTGGTAAAAATCTGTTTTAGCAGATGTTCTGAATGTGGCATTCAGCTCTTGACCTCCATGAGCAAACTCTTCATGCACAGCCAATATTGGTCATCCAACACAAAGACAAAGAAAAGTGATCACATGACCATTTCACTGCAGAATCATGAGAGTAAAAGCTTGAAAGGATGTGAGAGGAGACGAGTGATGACAGAAGCACAAGTTGCTGGTCTTAAATGTCTTGTTCTTCTTCCTAAACTTCTAAACCACCAGAATCTCTTATACTCAAACCATAGACTGTATTATGCAGCTGCTACTCTGATGTCTCCAATTGGTTTCCTGACCATGACGCACGTATTTCTGTATGTAAAATTCTTCTGTTCAGCAGAGGCTTTTTCTCAGCTGGAGAAGTGCCAGTGGTGAAAGAGTTAACCTCAGAGATTACATCACCGCCTCTCTCTCTAACCTTTCCCATCTCCGTCAGCCCTCCTACATCCTCCATCTAATCTCATCTCGTCTCTCCTTCACCATTCTTCTCCCTCTTCCCCTCTCCCCTCCCCTCCCTCTCCATGCTCCAGTCTCCTCCCTCTCCAGCCCTTCTCCGTGTGCCCGGCCCCTTCATTAACTCCAGTATGAAAGGGAAGCCTCTTGCTGGCAGTCACACTACCAGAGCCTCACAGGAGCCTCACTCAGACAAAAAACAAAAAACAAAACAACAAACCACCACAAACTAACTCGGGCCTGGATACAGATACAGTTGGCTGCCACATCATAATCAGTGCACTGAGTGAGGCCTTGGTTTGCCACATCTTCCTCTTTTCTAACACAGACATGGAGCTCCACAGAATGCATAAAACCTTTCAGCACGGCCACCTGGGTGAGGAGAAGCACCAGATGTTACACCTGAACCAACGCCTGGAGACTTACCTGAACCGGGTCAAACTCTTGGAGGAGGAAAATGCACTGCTTACAAAAGAGATCCAAACTCAGAGACGCAGCAGTCATGAAGGACTGACATGGAGGAAGGGGCTGGAGGAAGAGCTGCGGCAGGCGAGACTGGCAGTGGATGCAGCCTGGAGGGACATGGTCCACACAGAGCTGGAGGTTGGCAGGCTGGCTGAGGAGCTCCAAGCCCTTGACCTGCAGAGGGAGAGGGAGGCTCAGGCCCATGCAAAGGCCAAGATGAAGCTGGAGAAAAGCAGGAAGGAGCTTGAGGAGGAACAGAGGGCACAGATCTGGCTGAGGGAGAAGGTCAGTCAGCTGGAGCATGAGATGAGGCACCTAATTCAAACCCATCAGGAGGATGTGGCACATTTGGAGGCCTCACTGGCCCATTCCAGAGCTGCAATGCCACCCACACTGGCTCTAAGAGGCAACCAGACACCAAACCTACTACAGCTGGGACAGGAGTTCTCCCAGAGGGCCACCAGGGCATGGCAGGAGGCAGCACAGGCCTACCAGGGGCAGTTAGATCAGCTGGAGGAGTCACTTAACCAGGCCAGGAGCCAGTTAACCCAAGTGGGTCAGGAGAAGAGGGAGAGCCAGCTGAAGCTCCAAGCCCTGGAGAAGGAGATCGCTTCAGCTAAAGACGTCAGGTGGCACCTGGAGAGGACTGCAGCCCAGCAGGGACAAAAATACAGCCAAGAGATTCAGCAGCTTCAGGTGAGACCAAAACATACATACCAGGTGGGATGCTACACATCCTATTCATAGTATCTGTTAACATCTTTCAATATGAATATGCTTCAACTTTGTCTTTGGCAGAGAAAAAAATTTCAAACAAACTTATTTCATTTTTCGTTAGACTGTCTTTGATCTGTAAAACTTAATAAAATTTCAAAAATAACAAAAATGCCTTTACAGACTGAACAAAACTCAGAATGGTCCCTTTTGAAAAACTCTTTCTAGTTCCTTATTCTTCAATAAAAGGTGTTCACCATTGATGCAGTTTTTCCTCATAGTGTCAGTAAGTCAATATAAAGTCTTATGTAGGAGATCAAAACTGGGAAACTTGTGTCAAACAGTATTAACAAGGTCATCTGCTGTTGCCCAGGAAATGTGCAGTCCACAATGGTTGACGTCTTTGTCACTGCTTCACATGGCACAAATATAGACACTGTCTAAAACAACAAAGTGACAAACCACAGGGGAATGTGAACAATTGAGCATTTGCACTGACAAACAACTTTTTTTTTTTCCTTTGCTACTGCATGTCAGTCATATGGTTAAATCCTAAAAGATCAAATTATCAGCAAACTTTTGATACTTTGAGCTTCAATATTTTATGCCAGACATGCCAGTGGAGGCTGTAGGAGTGTTTTTGTGTGTTTGTCCCACCGGGGTTTTC
This sequence comes from Naso vlamingii, assembly GCA_029822935.1. Taxonomy (NCBI): domain Eukaryota; kingdom Metazoa; phylum Chordata; class Actinopteri; order Acanthuriformes; family Acanthuridae; genus Naso; species Naso vlamingii. The sequence continues at coordinate 1,722,986 of JAPQLA010000024.1, read as the reverse complement.
CTCCCTCACTGAGCTAATTTAGTATTCTGATGGAATGAAAACATTTGGGTCTGAAAGGGACGGGGGCAATACGAATTTATTAGTTCTGGGTCACAGTGAAGTCTGAGGGGTGACGCAGCCAAATTAAAACCTTTGTAGGTCAGTGTTGCCTTTATACAGTCTGCTCCTGGAACTAACAACAAGGTTGCACAAATTGTTTTACATTCAAAATGTAATTTAAAAGAATTTACAGGTCACACCTAAAGTGTTGACCTGTGTTACTGGATTAAAACAGAATGACTCCATTCTTAAATCCAACATGTCTTTACATCAGTACAGATGGAATAAAACCCTTATTGTCTTCACAACATTTGAACAACACACAGTTAATGAACAATAAGCTTTTTTTAACTGCTTCCTTTTCCCATTTCACTTCCTGTTTTGGTAGGAGCACTTGGAGAGTCTCGAGGGGGAGAAAGAGGAGCTGGGCCAGCAGATCGATCGAGTCCGCCAGGAGAATCGAGGTCTGCTGCAAGTCAAGATGTCTCTGGGCCTGGAGGTAGCAACGTACAGGTATGCAGTCGGTACTGCACACTTTATACACATGATTACCCTGTGCATGGTTAAAGAGGCTGGAATCAATCCCAGCATGCACTGGGTGAGAGGAAGGTAGGGGGACAAACTATACTCACAGCCTTTCAAAGACACAGGGCAGAGACCCTAACCAAAACACTTTTCAACTCTGTGCCCCTGAACACATATTACTGCTAATTACACATATTGATCCGGGGCTGATCGGCTGCTGATCAATACTAAGAAAATAAGTACGTGATTTCATCCACAAGGGGCACATATTCCTGTGACTGTCCATTTGTGCTCTGGAAAAAATAATAAGCAATTTAAATCTTATTTCAGTGTACGAACTTGAGATGTGACATATTTTGTCTAGCTTCTGACCACACAGAGTGTAAAAACCATTTGTGTTTCGTGTCAGAGTTGAGTTTTTCTGGACAAAACACAACTGTGGTGCAGATGTCTTGTAGTCACAGCGTAACAGAAGACATGAATATAATGCGCTAATTCGCCCAGAATGACAACATAATCAAAGGTACTACCTGATTTATTTTTATACTCACTATATTTATATCTCAGGACATCCCAAGAGAAACGGATGCACAGAGTACAATGTTTGATTTATTCACATCAATACTGTCCACTAACATGTCAGCGTGGTATCCTATCCTAATACTTCTATCAAAGAGGTTGTGATCAATAACTGAAAAGCATTAATTACAAATATTGTTTTGATTACTGTCATTTAAAATGAAATGGCAGATGGAGTGTTGAGAGAGTATTTGTTTTAGAAGTCAGTCTTTGTGTTGGTTTTGATTTTTCCTTGATGGTGTGTTGTTTTTATGAAGTGTCAGTCACATCAGTGTGAAAAAACAAGAAACTTTGACTTCACACTGTGATGTAAACGCATTAAAACTTTTCCAGAGTGGCTGACCCAGAGAACTTTGCTGTTTGATATTAGACAGATGTGAGATGAACATCACATTTAACACTGATTTCAACAAACTAAAAGTCAAAAGCAGTTTGTTAAAAGACACCTCATTCAGAGCAGGAAAAAAACTTGTTTTTGAAGTTCTGAAGTTTAAATGAAAAATCGATGAAAATGATTTTCTCATATTTTGGTCACACTGACATGAAAATTCTTAAAATTCAGCCCCGGTTTGTTGCTGCCTTGTACCTTTGCAACATACAGTCACAATACTGAGCAAGAAAACGAGCAAAATTGCAAAAAAATTACTGGCCTCACAAATGGGAGGTTATGCAGCTCTCTTCAGTTTATGCAAAGGAAAACTACATCTCTTTGATTTGGACCTACAAGTCATTTGAATGCATGATATTCTTTATGCTAAACAATTCTATAGTTAATTTAGGAAATAACCAGATTATTGACAAATAGGGAAAATAATCCTTATTTGTAGCCCTTTCGGTAACAAGCTTCAAAAGTATCAGGATGCAACATGTACATAAAATGTTTTGGAGCTGCAACTTCTGAAGGACGGTGGCAGTTTCCCTGTTTGTAGGGTTGCGTTCATCTATGCTAAACACATCATAGATATGGGTTTATTTGTATGCTATGCCACAGAATGGTTTAATCCATTCTAAGGCTGCTGCTCAGTATCACTTAAAAAAAAAACACTCCTCCATGGGGTGAGAGGCTGATAACTCGAGCTGTTCACAGCGGGTGCAGCCGTCTGGACTAAAGATCGTCTCATTGAAACAGCAGCTTCTGATCTCTCAGATGGAGTAACTTATCCATTAGGGAGCTCCATAGTAGTGTTTCCTTTCTCCATCTCCCCCCTCCTCACAATATTGACCCTCCTAGTGAAAAGATACTGACTTGTGGGCCAGGGGAGTCTCAAATAACAGCAGAGGGAAGCGGAAAGAGGGGAGGAAAAACTAGAGGGCAAATTTCAATGTCACTCTCTACAGATATTTTAATTAGACAGGATCTTGTAACTGAATGCAGATGCAAAAATGTGTTAAACTGCAAGAAATGCAGCTAGTTATCAGAGTATGTGTTGGAATGGAGGCTGCTGTGGTCAACATGTGTGAATGGAGATGGTGTTATTAGTGCTGCATGGGCTGCTCATATTATCTGCTGTCTTTTTGAGTGTAAGTGTGCACAAGTGTTTGTTTGTGTGTGTGTGTGTGTGTGTGTGAGTGTGAGAATGTGATGGCAGAGGTTTGGACGCTGCAGATGGCTTCTCAATGGTGGGTGTTTCCTTCATTATCATAACAACAGGCCTCAATGTTTTCCTGCTGCTCAAAAGCAACAAAAATCGTCCTTCCCGACTCTTCCCACCCACCGCGGCTCTGTGTGCAGCATCATGTCTGCAATTCACCCATTCATGGCTCATCCAACATCTAAACATTACAGCATTCACATGTTGGCACATAATGTAACCTGCTTCTCTTGTTGTTTGTCTCTACAGGGCGTTGCTGGACAGTGAAAGTCTCAGGGGAGACATCTCTTTGTTTAAGCAGCAGCCAGGAAACATTTCCATCACAGGTAATTAAAGTAAAGAATATTAATGCATCAACACCATGCCATTGACTTAACTGCTGCATTGTTTAGAACCTCAATATCATTTTCACTCTACTTGATTCATTAATACCCCCTCTTTGCAAGGGTGTAATTTCACTTAGTCTAAGTAAAAGCCCCTCGGAGTGGGGGACATGTTTGATACAATTCATAATTGCATTAGTTGAACTGGGAGGAGGGTGGGAGGGCTTTGCTGAGGGAGCTGAGGTAGGCACTTTGGGTCCTGCAATGCAAGCCACCTAAGCCCATCCCCAAAGGTTACTGAGCCATATGGCTTTGCTTTCCAGCAACTCAGACATCAGTAGAAGGAAATGACGATCAATATTTCCCCATTAGTGTCGAACGTCCTTTGAGTACATACGTTTTGATGATGCTCTGGGGAGGTACATTCTCCACAGCATCTGTCACTTTAAAATCACTAGGAATGATTTAAAATACTACTAAATGCGGTGTGGATATATTTAGTATCTTATCTGCATATTTGGTGGAATGCTTAATAGATACTGGTTGCAACCATTTAAGACATTTGTACAAGTCATTATTATTATGGTAGCTTAGTTCATTTTGTATTCATGGGCTCTTCTTCTGTCCTCTACAGATGCAGTTTTCAGTCCTCAAGGGGTTAAAAAGAATTACCCGACCCAGCTGTCTGTAAGCCGCAAGACCACTTCTCTCTCATCTGTTTGTGACATGACAGGATCCAGGCCAAAAGCAATAACTTCGACACCAATCTGGAGTAGAAAACCTGAAAGTCCAAAGATTTTCATTAAACCTGCACATGAAGACACAAAGTCAGCAACATTGGAAACTCCTTATCCCAAAATCCTGCAGGATGGAGCTGTTGAAAACTTCAGACCACAGGAGGTTCATGAGAGAGTCACCTATGCTGAGCCTCTGTCACCTCCTAATGAGCAGGAGGCTCTGGCTGAATCATCAACAGCAGAGGACAAAGAAGGTGAAGCAGATTGGAACGATGTTGGTGTCAAACCTCCTGAGGAAAGACCAGTTGCTGAGTCAATCGTCAGTTACCAGGCTGATTCTGGCCTCAGCACTGAGCCAATCTTCAATAAGGAAGTGAATCAGCATCAGTTTGCAGAACCAAATCTTACACTGGACCGTGTCAGAATGACAGAGAAGCCCTGTGGTTTCTCAGATGAACCTAATAAGGATGAGCCTTTTCAAGTATTTGCTGAAAAAGAAGATATGCAAGATTGTGACCGCAAACAAGTAGAGTGCGTGCGTGAGGAAACATCTGATTCTGAAACTGAGGCTGTACTTGAACCAAACTTTGAATCCAGGACCAGCAGTCCAGTGTCTGAATATGAGCCTGAAGAAAGTGTGTTTAACAAAGTGACAGACTTTAGCCAAGATGAAAAGATCTTGAAGGAGGATGTGGTTGAGATAAGACAAGAAAGTTCTACAGTAGGTACAAATGAACCAGATGTTGAGGATAAGTTGTATCCTGATGGAGAAGAGATGGATACATGGGATAGTGTGATAGAAAGAAAGGTTGATCCAAACAGAGAGGCCAGAGAAGTGGAACAACAGCGCGCTGAACCAGAGGAAGACATATCAACAAGAGAACAAGAACGTGAAAAGAAAGAAATCAGGCCTGATTCTGCTACATATGTACAGCAAGATGACAAAATGGCCTCTTCAAAGGTGGACACTCAAGTAGATGATGAAGGACAGTGTGCTGCTTTAGACCAAGAGCATGCACCACCTCCTGACCTTGAGGGTGATGATGAAGAGGAGGATTCTCAAAATGTCTCTGTGTCATGGAGGACTGAGCTTGAGAGCGACAGCTACGCTCAGGATAACACTCTTGCTGACACTCGGCCTCTGATTCGATACAAGAGCGACGAAACTGACGCCAATACTCAGGCGTCACACATGGATGACAGCGAGTCTAGTGAAGGGGAGCAAGAAAAGAAAGTCAGAGAGACGGGAACTGAAATGTGGAGTGAAGGCAAGTCAAAGAGATCTGGAACTATGGAAGATCTGTGTGAGGAAGTTGAAGAGGAAGCAATGGATGAGGAATATGATCTGGAATATACTCATATTGAGAACACTGGTGTTGTCAATATGACTGCAAGTGAGCAGGTGGATGATCCAGAAGATGCAGATGAAAGTATTGAGAAAGTCAGCAAAGAACATTTCGAGGAGGATATCGAAGAACTTTCCAAACCCATGGTACCCACAAATGTGGCCTGTGATGAAGAGTTGGAGACGGACAGACTTGTGGAACAGGAACTGGAAAATTTAGCCACAGACAGCTACAGCTCTCACTTTGCAAAGCAGCAGGTCAGCGAGAGAGAGAAGTTATTCCATCTGCAGAGTAAGTCTGTCGAGGAAATTACTGAGCAAGGAGATGCTGGAAAAACAATAAAAGAGGACAAGTCTCCTTCGGTGAGAGGAAACCACGAACTTACATCTTCCACAACAATTATTAATCAACCATATGAAAACTTACATTTAAGGGATATGCCAGATGAGGAGCCTCAAACTGACACTCTGGCTGATGAGGGGGTCCAGCATGAAGATCAAGAGGCTCCAGAGAAAAGAGAGGAAGAGGATGAACACAATGTGTCCATGGTGACACATGCTGACATAACAGAAGATCACTCAAACGTTAGTGACTTAATCAGCAGGCCTGATATGGAAGAAAGCATCAACTCGGGGGAACCAAACTTTATGTTACAGGTTCCAGCTGATCAGGAAACCCTGCAGAATGTGTCCGTCCCTACCGAGGTGAAAGAGGTTGTACCCATGACACCATCCAGTGCATCTCAAGAACATCTTGTTGAGGATGACGTGGACCGTCAGGAATTTCCATGTGTCCAGGAAACAACTGACTGGGAAGTCCGAGAGAACCCAACAGCGGACTTTAAAATCCAAGATCTGAGTAAAGATTATGAGCCTGAAAGTTATCCCCATTTTGATGGAGGCTCTAATGAGGGAGTTATGACACATAAAGAAGAGCCCCTTGAGATCTCCCCCGACAGTGCACCTGATGAAAATGATATCTTTGCAGTGAAAGACTCAAAATTATTGGACGCAAATAGCAAAGACAGCAACCTTCATGGTTTGTTCAGCTCTGGTTTAAAGAACGACTTCTGGGTGTCCTCCCTGGAGACCGGTGCCACCTATCAACCAGATGATGCCAATAACGAAGCAGCTGAGCAAACCGATCAGGATCTGGGGTTTGCTGACAACTTGGATTGGGGGGAACTGGAAAACCCGAATGTGGTAAACTGGAGGTCCAGGATGGATTTTGACTCGTCTAAAGGCCTGGCCACTAAGAAGGAGCAGGAGCAGATTCATTCGGAGATGAAGCAGGCGTTGTGTAAAAATGTTGTAGAGGGGGAGTTCGTCCATTCTGAGGAGTCTGAAGTTGAGGGTGAATCCTGGTCATCAGGAGAGGATGCAGTGTAAAAAGTAATACAATTTTGAGTTGATCAGTGTTATATTTAATCAGAATTAGAGGAAAATTAAGTTTTCTATAAATGCATTTACTATTAAAACCAAAATAGTGCCTTGGTGCGCTCCTCAGTGATGTTAACCACCAATGTGCCAATTCCATTGCAAGATATTAAGCGCCTGCCCTGATTCCCTAAACTGATGTATTTGACTAACCTTTTGTCTTCTACTTTACTTGTAGAAACTCTGAAGTCTTTCGGTGTGCATGTTATGAAAAAGAACTGGGCATTTCTGCATGAACTAACAACATGATGACAGAACAAAGAATGTCATTTGAAAGTCACTATTGATTGATTGCTGCTTAATCTGATTTTACTCACTGATAGAAATCAATCAGACCACAAGGATTCCTTATAGAGCTGCTATTTCCCAGCTGCTGTGTTTTTATTTCACTGGACAGTAACTGACTCATATTTGCATGTTTTACACATGTGCAGAATGAATGATTTGGTTGTAAAAGTTTAAGGTTAAAGATTATATAAGCTGATTTGGAAAAGTAAACTGTTATGTTTGTATTTGGCCAGCCTGTTTTAAACTCATTTTCATTCACAAAGTGTTTGCTGCGGTACATTTACAGTCGAAAATAAAAAGTAGATTCATGATGTGCTTTGAGTCTCTTTGAACATTTATCTTGTTCATCTGCACAGTCCACCTCACACATCCACATCAACAATTCGCTGTTAACAACAAAAAATTATTATTTAAAGCATTATAGACTGTTTGTCTCCTAAAAAGCTGCATCAAACCAGTTTAGACTCTATTGACCACTAATGCAGCAAAATTATTGTCAAACAGATTAGAACACCCCAGTTTTATTAGTAACATCCCTGAGAGTCATTTAGTCCCGTTAGCTAAACATGCAAAAATGTTAAAGATGTCAGAGGGCAAGTGTATAACCCAACAATTAAGGATTTAGTTTTGAATATAAAACTACTCATTGATGAATATTTACTTTGGTTTACATGGGGCCATTCTTTCAAGAAAAGAACAAAACAAAACAAAACAATCTTTCTAATTTTTTTTTTCTGGGCAACCTCCTAGAAATGATCTACATTATAGATCCATAAAATAAAATGTTACCAAGGCAGTTATATAATCATGAATCTTGCTAATGAATGCCGGGAGGAGGTTTTTGTCAGTGTTGAAAACAACATAAATAGCTCTTATTTAAAAAGAGAATTGCTAAGTGATGATTTACAAAATCAGAAATGCCTCAATAACAACAAATCTCTTTAACTCAGAATCCAGCAGCATCCTTAAGACAAGGTCAAGGAAGCAGCTGCTTGCTGCCTACCCACAACATCCATCTCGGTTTCCTCTGGGGTTTTCATTGAGGAAGGCTGTGAAGCTGTGTGTGTGTGTGTGGTGTGTGTGTCCCTGGACTTGGCAACATCCCAGCCTCACTGACCTCAAAGCAGGCGAGCTAACAAAGCAGCATCGGGGCCATTCACAAGCAAGCAGCCATCCCATGAGACGGCCGAGGAAAAAGTATGAAAAAGAGAACAATATGTGACCTCAACTCCCCCCCCCCATTCATTAGTCAGTTTACTGAACAATGACGGCTATTTCAGCAGTCGCTTGCATCCTCGCTGCCCAACTCTGCCTAATGGGAGAATCAGTGAGGAAGGAAACTGCAGACGGTTGTATTCACTTTGAGACTGCTGCAGTGCTGGAATGGTATTACGGCAGCTGTCTGGCATGTTTCTATTCTGTGTCTATCAATAGAGCCGCCGCACCCGAGACAGCCACTACACAACTGTGATAGGAAAAACCCTACTGCTGCCTTCAGAGGAGAGCAGTAACAAATAAGTTCAAAACAGAACAGAATTCATTCAATTTAATGATTTCAAAAAACAGTTTTTAGTGAAAAATGTATTGTTGTGAGGGGTTAGGTTAGTTTCTGAATATACATCAAAACCGATGTTAATATAATCATACTCAAGGATTTTCTTTTTTATCTCACAAGAAATATTTGATAAATTGTTTCTTTACTAATTTAAAACAATAATTTGAATATGTACAGATGTATAACGTGATTTAACAACTGCTGTCTAAAAAGATATTAATGATCAGGTTGTTAGATCAGGTACACTTTACTAATTGGATACTGTTGTAGATTATATTTTAGTTAAGAGTTAGTAAAAGTGAAGCTATAAAAAATGAGACAACAGCAAAAACAATAGAGACCCTATGAGCATCCAGGGACTCTGCTATACTTGAGATATACACGTCTTTGTGTAGTTAGTTAGTCTGGTACTGTGCTTGAATTTTAGGCATTTAAAACTAAATGATTCTAGAGGTTTGATGTATCTTTAAAAGACTGCATGAATCAATTTATTCCCAGGCAGCTGAACACAGTAAAGTCCTGTGACTGCAGGTCAAACTGACCATCGACAACACGTGTTGCTGCATGTGCCAAGTTTTCCCTAACAAGCTCCTTGGTTACCACAAAACTTGGCACAGCTGCTTATAAAGCATTGTTGTCTTTGAGGCAACTTATCAATAAAGTTAAAAAGTGGTTTTAGGTCGGTTACAACCAGTTACACATGTAGAAATATCTAGAATACAGTCACAGTAGTTACATACACACAAATCTTTAATTACTTTTAATAATACTCAACTTTCAAACTCGTGTATTTTTACACCTTTAGGTTTTGGTGCTAAATTTTCATCACATCAATCTCACTGAAAATAAACAAAATCGCAGATAAAAACCAGAAACATTTACTTAAGACACACTGGGTATCAACAGCAGTCCAGGCGTGACCAGTGGCCTCTCCATTAACATGGGGGAGGTGTGTTTGCATGAATCCATTAGGAGAGACGTAAACCTCTTTCAGCTCTTTGTGGTTGTATGTGCACGTGTGCTTTGATCGCCATCTGCCATCAGTCATTCTGTCGCCATCGATTTACTCCTGATGTCAGTGGTGTAAATGATGGAGGAGCTGCAGAGCTGGACTGAGGAGGTGTTTCCAACAGATTTAGATCTCCATCGTATCAAAAAAGGCATAAAGGCATGCAGAAGTACTATATACGTAATCATATGGCGATACTGTGTAACAAATCTTCAGCCCTGCTAGAGGCTCAATAATGCAAACAACCTACTACTGCTGGAGGAAGAAGCTGAAGTCATGAGGCCATCTGCAGAGAGCAGTTCTAACAGGAAATGCACGTTAATTAATCCTACTTAAATCAACCACTGCAACCTTGATTACAGTTTTTTTTTAACCTCACTACATTTAGACTCATATCTGTGATAGAGTCCAGTTGTTACCACATCTCTATAAATATTGCATCAGAATCTGCCTGGTCATCCATAACCATAGCCTGCAGTGATGTCACTGTGCACTGACACACCCAGCAGTACACTCGTTCATCATGGCACTGAGAAAAGTTAAAGAACCTGAGATCAGGAAAAAAACAAAAACAGGGTTTTTAACAGGGTGTTATAAGGGTAATCTCGATGGTTTTCATGTAGTTAATGTCTGTTCAGTCTCCCTTTATCACAGAGTGAGGTAAAACAATGTTGACCGAGCCTATGACCTGGTGTTGCAGTACTTGAGATCAGTCTTGGTCTTAAGACCACTTTTTGAAGGTCTTGGTCTCGTCTCAGAATCGAATGCATTTTGACTCGGTCTTGGGCAGAGCAGACTCACGATTTTTGATCGAGACTGTTCAAGATCACAGATAATCTACTTGTTAACATAATGACTGTTTTTGGATGTAAAACTTTCTTCTTCAAATGCAGCCAATAACGTAAGTCATTTGTAGTTTGATTTTTTGATTCATCTAAGTTTGGTTACCTTAATCACAAAGAATTCATTTGCAAAACAGCATACAAGAGAAAACACTCGGCAGAGTGCAGGTTCTGCAAGACAGAGCTTACTGAGACGGCTGGGAAAACATTGAACTTCTATCATCACCTTGAAACCAGAGGAAAATTGTTTAATGGTGTTGGTCTCGAACCTTCAAAGTCATGAGCTTGTCTCTGTCTTGGCACACTCTGGTGTCAGTCAAGTCTTGGTCTTATTGAGTGTGGTCTTGACTACAACACCACTATGACCCACTGATGAACGCACTTGTATTTGCAGCATTGCAGAGCTCTGCGATCTGGGTGTCAGTTAGTGACACCTTTACGTCAGGAACCAGGAGTTGTCTGCCCGGAGGGTGGGTGGAGCTAACACCAAAGGCTCACTCTTAGTTGTGTCTGACCAGTGTAGGTACTTTCCATTTCCTGTGAGCTACAATGGCGGATCAATGCACAAAGGAAATACAGCATCGAGACAATGACAGTTCAAGTACAAGTCCAAAGACGAAACAAAAACAACTCAGCATTCTGTAGAGGGGAAACAGGGCGATCTATCAATGTCATACAGTCGACACAAAAGCGCACCTGCAATTACAGCTTATTGGTAAAGGAGCCATCAGAAACAGTGTGACTCTGAAGTAATAAACTTTTTCCCTCTGCTTCCACAGACTTCAGTCAGGCAGGGAAATGTATAGGGTGCACTCAAGAGGCTGGTTTAATGCAAATGAAAAGAGGCTAACTTGCCTCTGAACACAGTGAAAAAGCAGATAAAATGCAAAGTGCTTTTGTCGTTGTGGGTCATTATACGCTGATTGCTTTCTGACAGGTGATCCATGATACATCAGGTTAAAAACCATCTCCATCTTTGTGGACATCACACTCCAAGCCCTTAAGAAACTGCACACAGCATCAGTGTGTCCCACCCTAACACTTGCTGCGGCCTCGTGTCTGTGTTACCAATCCTGTCTATCAGGTCATCAGTCACCATCCTGTATCAAAATATAGCAAAGGTTGCACTGCAGTGTGCAATCAGTGACTGACAGCTGCAGGTTGGTTTAGATATCCAGGATGAGTGAGGCTGACTCGTGAATAGAAAATAAATCCTCTGCAGAGATTGTGACCTGGATGTTTGAGCTACATCGTGTGTTTAAATACTGACAAGAGTTTCTGCTGTCTCACCCTGATTCAGATCTACTCTTACAAATGTGTGGCTTTATCCAAAGATAAAGAAGTAATTTGGCAGACAGATTGACCCTGTCTGAGGCAGGGGGGTTGGGTGAGGAGGGTGAGTGTTAAAAACTGGAGATGGAACAGTTGATGCCTGATGACAAAGTGTCCTTGAAGCAGCACAATCTCAAGATTTTCACTATGAAGCCAGTTCAGGGAGATTAAGAAAGCATCACTACATTTAAATTATTTCTTTTATCAAATAAATCCTTTTCAGTGCGGTGTAACTCTTTCAAGTAACATATTTTTATCACAGCTGTTTAAATGACACGAAAAATTCCTGCACAAATCAAAATTTAACCAAATCCCAATTTGGCCTATTACAATTTTTAAATCACAGGGAGGTGCGAATTATGTTAAAGGAGAAAAGTGTTTTTCAGAACCAATAGAACAATAATACCAATACCTTTTTAAAGCTTTGTGGTGCTGCCAAGTTGTCCTGGCATACACATCATATTCCACAGACTTAAGACAACATGTTTGTTTTTTGATCATTTAAGGTGTTTTTCAACGGAAATTTGAATGAAAATGTAAAAAACAAAACTAAAAAACCCTCAATCTAATATCACAAATCATATTGCAACTGCAATATCAGCCCATATAACAGCGATTTGATAGATGTTTGAAACTGTGTGGACCTATTCTTGACCAGTTTTAATTTAAAGAGTTACAGAAAAGAAAAGAATTTATTATACTCATTATCAGGTCTTTGATTTTAGGAGTCCAACATTAATCTTTATCTTTAGAAAACTGTGACTTGTGCCCTCTCTCTTCCTTGTATTTTCTGCATTCTCTCAAAACGGTCTGTGTCTGTTACTCCTCCCCCTTCCCCTCATGCGCGCCTCCACACTCAGCTGTACTCACAACCCCTTCACTGACACAAAATAAACACAGCTAGGACTCTGATAAAATGTTACTTACAGCTTCTGCTTCTCACTTTTCAACATGACAAAGCATCATGCAGTCCTTTAGCAGCAGTTTAGCCATTAACCCCCAGATTGCATCAGTGTCTGAGCAGAGCGGGGGAGGAGGCAGGCACAGCGCTGTGTGCACGTGCTGACGTGCCCATATAAGGAAGTCCAGCACACATTGACATCACTGGAAAAACACGTTAAAAAATATTGTAAAACACAGCATGCAGAGCCGGGTGAAACAGCCTTGTAGGGCTCACGCATGAACCTCATTATGTGACACTTTGACATCATTAACATGAGTATCTGACATTGTAACAACATTTATAAGTCAGAAAAGATGGAAAAGCATCATAGCTCTCCTTTAACAAATCAGTCTAAAGAGAAAAATTTTAATTTGACAAATTTTGGGGGACATCATTCAGAGTAGAAGAGAATATAGATGGATATCAAATACAGAAAGGCTCAAATAACAAAAGATGACAACAACACAAATGAACAAAAAGCACAAACATCCAAATCCAGAATCATAAACTGCAGAAAAACTCTCATATTGATAAAAACTAAAATTCATTCAGGTGCAAACAAGCTGAAAAATGGAGCCAACACAGAAAAGTAAGTGTCGGGTTACAATATGTTCTTCTTTATGAGTTTTGTGTTTGACTTATGGATTAAATTTAAGGAAAAACAAATATTTTTTTCCATAAGAAGAATCTTCATGTATTATGATAATTAATAATAAAGTAACTGTCACTGATATCATCATGACAGATTGTGTTTTAAATGTGGTGTAGGCAGAGGCGATACTTTCTATCTTGGTGTGTGTACGTGTGTGTGTGTGTGTGTGTGTGTGTGTGTGTCTGCCAGCAGATGCCCACACAATAATCTAATGAGTGCCTGGAAATGAAGTTAGATGGCAGAAAGGCCACACCCACGGACACACAGAGCACAGAGGAAGGCAAAGAGGAAGAGGACGACTCGCAGACAGACCTTCACTTCACTGCATCTCAGCAACCGCAAAACACATTCACAACAAATACACCACAAATCATAGCTTGCATATATTTAATCTGTAAAAACCCCGACACTGCCACATGATGCTAATGCTGATTCTAAGCTTTTTACGGATACAGCACGCTCACATCGGAAACATGGCAACTTTTACACACATTTGAGTCATGGGGCAGACAGTTAAACCCCTGAAGTGCAGAATGATAAGATCATCCTTAGAAAAATGGCTGCCTTCAACACTTAAAGGCAGAAAAATGGTTTGACTGTTGGACAGACAACGTCCTGACTGTCCAGTTGGACATCTGACTAAGCAGTCTAAGTGTGTGTGTATGTGTGTGGTTATTATTAGTGGCCTGGAGTGTGTGTGTCTGCCCGAGACATGAGCCCAAAGGCCGCTGTGAACAAACCAGCTGTCTGTGGCAGCTGACGGCCGGCGGTCAGCACAGTCAGTTCTGGTGTGATTGGGTGAAAATTGCTAATTTTGCCAGCCACCCCCCACCAACCTTACAAGGATGTGAAAACATAAAACGAATGGTGCTCTTTGGAAACAGAGCACAGCAGAAGACAAAGAATGATTCAAACCATCTGATGTCTGCTGATTCTAATTACAGCATCAATCCTTTATCAAATTCAAACTGGATATGACGCCTAAGTTCTCCATGCTAGGACTGTTGCACTTAACAGCGAATAAATTCACAGTTTAAAACTACAAAATGGCCTCCAAAAGTTCTCAAACTCCTCATGCTGCATTAATAAAGTCAAAGTTTTTTTTTAAGTTTGACAAAAGCTACACAATAATATATTCCTCATTAATACAAACTTTTAATGTAAACATTTTTTTTACACATCTAAAATTTTTTAAGGTGAATCCATCACTGTATTTAATTTTGCATTTAACTTTACAGACATTAACTAAATGAAAATCCTTAAGATTCCATAAATAAAATAGCATAAATACAAATAATAGCCCAGAATATTTTTTCCTAAAGGCAAATCTCTACTTAACTTTACAAAACTAAATAAATAATTGAATGTTTGAGTCAAGTTTGCTTTTATTATTTACTGCCTCTTAGTTTTGTTTATCACAGCATATGCTAGCTCATTTACCAGTAATATTAAGGGAAGCTTTCAAAAAGTCTTTTCTTAATTATATAGCGCCAAATTACAACAAAGTGGCCTCAAGACATTTAACATATAGTGTTAAATTAGGTCTAAACCACACTCTACAAGCTAACTAAGTTATGTTGCTATGCTAACTTTTTCTAACAATCCTTTGATCCTTCGATGTCGATTCCTATCATTGTGAATCAGAATTAACCACGCGTTGGATTGTTCACCCACTGATAGGGAACGTTGTGAGATAGGTTAGTTTTACCCTACTGATGATGTGTTGTTGCAATAATAATCCTAGTCTTGAAGTTTAAGAGTTTTTTTTTATTTTTATTTTTTTATTTTGTTTAAGTCATTTAAGGATTTTGCACATACATATTTATTTATTTATTCAACCTATTTATTTATTTATAAGTCCTACATTTGTTTTTACCCTGGCTTAATTCAAGAGGTTATTTATTTATGGCTTTTAACTGTTTTTATTGATTGAATTGTATCCTTCTCATGTCCTGATGTGTGGAACTGTGAGCACTTTAATCAATTAATTTATCATCTCTTATGACTTAAACTTTTCGTTGTTTCATGTTACGTTTGTTTTGTTATTTGTGTGTCAAAGTGGATGTCGCAATCTTGCTGGCTGCAAAGCAAACCTACCTACAGGTATGAATAAAGTAACCTGAACCTGAACCTAACTCCAAGGCTAGCAAGCTAGTAGCATAGTGATTCAACCCAACCACGTTGTGTTAAATAAAACAAGTGTAACATTACTGACTAAACTTCTCTGTAAAATCATTCCTGTAATCTTCCATATCTGAAGTTGTGTTTGTGGGTAACTTACCTGCCAGGTGATGGTTTTCCCTCCTTACAACTAACGTTAGCTGTGTGTGTGCAGGTTAGCTCTGTTAGCTTCCTTTAAAAACTGTGGCTATCTGTATTTGTTGATTAGTTTTAGAAAGGTGAATAGTTGTGGTTTGTGCTGTTGACACAATGCTAACCCACTCATCTTATCCATTTTGTCTTCACTTATGTTTTGCACTGTAGCGTCCTGTATTGGGGGTTCTTTCCAACTAATCAACAAGTCTCTTGTCCCTT
>JAPQLA010000024.1:1541035-1557744 GCA_029822935.1 Naso vlamingii | reverse complement strand
GGGGGGTGGGAAGGTGGGGGCTTAACCGCCAAGCCCTGCAGAAATGGCCTGATGGGTGCTAATGAACTTGGGATGTGCCACCACAATGCTGAGAGCCCCCCAGTCCACCTCGGTGCCCGGGTTCCCATGCAGCCGACGGAATAAGAGAGAGGGATGATGGGGGGAGGAGGCGAGGCGAGAGTGGTGAGGAGGGGAGGGGGGTGGCTGGATGGTGCACCCAGCCTATTGTGCCCAGTCCTCAGTCCCATTAGCCACCACCAACCACTCCGCTTTCCCAAGAGGAGCCCAAGGCCTGCCTGCCTGCCTGCCTGCCTGGACTCGGTAACCAGGCATCGGCGAGGGCGAGAGGAGGGTGCACAGAAACAGTAGCCGTATTTAGAGTTTGATCTCCAGGAAAGCGTCCAAAATTTGGAGAGAAAGAAAAGGGGAGCCCGGGACATTGGTAGGCAGAGAGAACCCCCCGACAACAAACCGGGGGCTGACAAAGTTGTCTCTTTGGCACTCGCGCCTCCTATTGAAGCAGTAATTTATTCAAAGGAGATTTTTATCCCCGCGATCTGATTATTATGATAATCAAGTGACCCAGACCCCCTTTCTTGGCTCTTGTCTGCGGGCTCTGGGCTCGGCGGTGACAGTAAAAGCTGATTTGCACGGTCTTCACCCCCTGGTCACATTCCTGGACTCCTCTGTATCAAAGACGCAGACAATGAGAATAGTGGATGTGCGCACTTGATCCAGGCGCATGAGCGGAGGCCGCAGTCTCCGCCGGGGGCTTTGTGTCAAACGAATACTAGTAGCCAGACAAGATTACACGAAACTTTTTATAATCCCACATGGGCCAAAACAGGGCTCAAAACGACACACTTGATGAGTGAAACTCCCGAACAGGCCTGAAACAGAGGCAGCAGAGAGGATGCTGCGTGTGTGGAGGAGCGTGTGGTGCGCATTTATGCGTAATTAGGCAATTAATTGTGAATCTGGCCATCAGTTTTTATGCTAAATGAGGGTAGATGCCAATAATTTCACATAATAGTTTCTGCTTTTTGCTCTCTGTTTAGCTGAATCTCAAATATAAAGTAAAATATAGTCAAACATGAATTTACATTTTTAGTTTTCAGCGTTTTGGTCCATTAAAGCAGAGAACTCGCATCCACGCTTATTCACGACCACCTTTGCTTTCATATTTTAGAGGGTGGAGACAAAAACAGACCTGCATCGTGTCATAAAGGGGAGGGTCTTGATGGCGGTATATGTTTTTGGAGCAGGCATGTTTTAAGTTCATATTGCTTTTGACGCGAGGAATGGCGAGCGCGAGGGACGGCGCGGGCACGGAGGGGGGAGGCGAGATCCACCTCCGCGGGAAATAATGGGGATGATAATAAAACAGGGGGAAAACCCGTCCGAGGGAAGCTGAATGGATGGAGCCACGGAGACGTCACGGCCAGCCGCAGCCATGAAGACTGAGCGGTCCAGCCTCCGGCAGCTCAGTTGGTCTCCATCTCCCGAGCTGCTCGTTTCTCGGTTTCGGAGAGCGGACACCGCAGCGCCTCGCAGACGACGGCGTGAGTATGAAGTAGGCTAAGCTGTGTTTTCTTCGAGGGGGGAAGGCGGAGGCAGGTGCGGAATATCGGCTAGAAAACGGAGGAAAACGCGTTTGCATCCGCGCCGTGCTACGTCGCCAACCTGCACACATAACGGAGCAGGATGCGTGTATAGTCTGGAATATGGGCGATGTGTGTTTGAGCAGCAGCTCTTCAGCTCTACATTCGATCCATTTTATTATTTCTGTCTCTTTTTCTGTCTTGATGCTCTGAGGAGTGAAAGTGGGAGGTGATATTTCATTCAGAATGGCAGCTGTTGGGAGCAAATACGAGGTGGAAACAGTTATCAGCACAAAGTACGCACATTTTCTCCTCTATTTAATGATCTGTTTTTAATCTGCATCAGAGGCTCTACAGATAGGACACTTTGAATGACTGATTTTCTGACACGGAGTGTGGAAGAGTGTCCAGGCCCTGCCAAAGGTCACAGATTGACATGCAGACACAAACCTGCACTCTCAGCTGCGTAAATGATGAAATATGTGAGTGTCTGAGCAACTTGTAATTGGCGTGGTTGGTTGATTATTTCTGCTTCTTTGTGTAAGAACTCCCCTGTTACAGCCTCAGTGACGCATTGTGCACAGGCTCTATATGCGCCATTCACACGGAGCCACAAAGGCCAAAAGGCGCTTCCAGCCCTGATTTCTCTTCTCAAACACACCTCGGTGCACTTAGCAGGGTCACTTCTCCGCCTGTGCTCGCTGAAGCAGCGGGAGCGGCAGAGTGTGGCAACCTATTGCACCGAAAAACCCGTCCAGTGTGTCACGACCAGGGTCCGAGGACAAAAAGGGGGGACCGGTTTGTTCTGTCTTTTCCCCCCAAATGAAGCCCGTGCAGGGCTCTGTGTGGCCATGTGGCTCAGATATGAGGATTACTAGCAGACAGACCTGCAATGCATGCGTAATAAGACAAAGTGGTGGCGTTCACACCCAAAGCTGCCGGATAAAGGGATCACAAGGCCAAATATCCAGTCCACACGTGTGCGCCGAGTACGCGGCCTGTGCCGAGAACACGTGTGCGCCCCTCGGACGCACCGGTGGAGAAAACCGCGCCTGTGGAGCTTAGAGAGGGTCTTGAAACAAAACATTAAAAAATAGGATTATGCAACGTTTCACATGAGGAACATTAGAGTTTAATGTGCATGCAGGCAGGGGTCAGTGCACAAGCAGGGGCAGTGAGTGAATTTCAAAAAAGAGAGAAACATGCAAACAAAACATTAACCTGGAAATTTGGAATTTGATTTTTATATTTCGTAAGTCAGATATTTTATGTTTTTCAATTTACTACCTCCCTTAATTTTATGTATTTATTTATAGAAGTTGTTGCATCACACACACTTCACACAAACACACGCGCACACACGTGGGGAGTGAAAGTTGTGTGTGCCACTGCAGCCTGCGGCCAAATTTACAGTAAGAATTCGTGCCAGTCGCTGAACATATCGCTCTGTGTTTAAACATAATGACGGCAGGTTGCGCTCTGTGTTATAATGATAACAGCATCATGTGCTCACGTGCAGCGAGAACACACTCGCTGCTGAGGCATCACACGGTCCACACGACCGAAGTCTGCACCTTTTCACGCCCATCGTCACTGGCGTTTTGAGACCCGTTGCATTGTGGGAGCAGAGCGCAGTTTGCTGGTTGTCTGTCCTGTCTGATCGAAGGCTGCTCGGTGTAAAATGGGGTAATTTGGCGCTTCGTGCTCTGGAAGAATAAAATGATCGTCTCTTTCTTCCAGGGATCCCTGGAGAGACATTCAGCGGCCTCACAACACGTGGCTTACTGTAGGTAATTTTGGCCATCAGCTCTCACTGTCACATCACACACAGGCTTCCGTAGTCAGGCAGGATAATTTGGGTGGGTTTAGAAAATTATAGATCATATATTTGAAGATTTTATACCAGTAGAAGTCAAATGCTGTTAAAGACATGCACAAACTATTTTAAGGCATTAGTGTATTTAATATAGGCTACTTTCAGAAATTGATATCTACAACGCAAACATGAGTTAAATATTTAAAAGTAAATTTGGTGAAAACGACAAAATCCGATGCCCCAAATTATGGCGCAATTTGTAAAATTCACACAATATCAGAACTGGCAGTTATTAAAAAAAATCACACGAAAATTTTGTAAAAATAATTGATTTCTTCATAGGCTAATAATTTCCAGCTTCACACAGTGATGCTTTGTACACTTTGTGTGCGCGCGCGCGCGTGTGTGTGTGTGTGTGTGTGTGTGTAGGTTCTGCCAACAGGTCTTCACCATCACATCAGTGTGCCATTTCCATTATTCCGGTAATTTCAGAAATACACGCAGGTCTGTTCACATTAAAGTAGTTTATCGTCGTTTGTGTAAAAATACTTTTTGTTGTGTCACGTTTGTGCCTTTGTTGTCTGAAAATGCAGCATTTAAAAAAAAACAGCGTGTTCCGTAAAATAGCTTAAAATGAAACAGTGTCAGCACGTGGTTTGAATCAGATGATAACCGACGAGACTTTTTAATAAGATCCATTCCTTCCTAATCAGCGCTGCACTTTCGCATAAATTATTTCCAATTAAGAGGCGCCGGATTTGTTGACGTCACGGAGGTCTTGGCCAATGGCACAGCCTGATGAGGTTTGTTTAAGAGGTGCAGAGGAAGAACCCGAAGCTCCACGGACGCTTTCAGAATATTTTGTTGTTTTTAAAAAAATCTGAACTCAGCTGACTCACAGAGCAGAGGTCTGAAACTCTGAAACTCGTTTGTTTGACACTTTTGCTGCACAAACTCTTAAAAGTCTCCACGAGCTTCATTTTCTGAACTCTCGGTGTGAGTGAAATGCATCGTTAGAGGCGAATATTGTGGAGATTAAAACCCACAAGACAAATATTGAAACTGCATTAATTTATTAGAATTATATAACAGCAGCGCAGTCACGAATAAGCCAGTGTTAATGAAGGGACTATTAATGGTAATGGGGAAATAAATGCAATCTGCATGTAATTATCTTTCTCTTGGAAATTGTGAAAATATATTTGATGTTTAAACGAGTCATAAAGCTCACAGCTCAGTGTGCAGCAATAAAAATATGAACAGACTGCATCATTTCAAAGCAACAATAGCATGTGAATTACAATAAATAATAAACTAATAATTTGAAACTAATAAATGAATTACTCATTAGTTCAGACACAAAAAATAATCACGTTTTTGTAAGAAACTTAAACATTTATTTTAAGATAACAAAAACATAAATTAGGCTATACACAATTTTTAAAAATGTAAGTTATTTTTCATAGAATGTGATGATTTAAAAATAAGACGGAAATTTGGCATTTAGGTTCATTTTTATTAGAACGTGTGAAAATGTTTGTTTTTTAAAAAATTGTCTTCTGTAAAAATACAAATTATCTCTAGATTTTTTTCCATTTAATGGAGGCTTTTATGAAGTAGAATAATGTGATGTGTTAATATTTTTGCATTTCTTATTATAGCTCTATGTGTGTGTGTGTGTGTGTGTGTGTGTGTGTGAGTGAGTATGTGTGCAATTGTATGTGTGTGAATGCACTATTCTCTGATTTTGGCATTTATGTGTGAATCTGGGTCAGTATCTGAAACTGCCTGTAATTATGCATCTAGACATGTTAAAGTTCACACATTAGGTGTGTGTGTGTTAATGTGCGTGTATGTTTTCGGTGTGTGTGTTTATGTGTGTGTTAGATCCAGTGCAGAAGCATTCAGAGGACTGAGGCATGTTTCTGCTCTTAAAGGGCCTCGCTTTGTCTTTGTGGGTTGAAACAAAGCACCTTGACGATGATCCATGTTGTGGTGACAGCCGTCTGAAAATCAACAAAACGGGCTTTTAAAAACCGATACAGATTCAGACAGCAGAAGAAGACGACCAGCTATTCGTTGTAACCAGGACAGAAAACAATGCCAGTGAGATTTGCTGTTTGCTAGCAGGGACGTAGCTGTCTCTGCTAACGCCTGCATGTTACCAGTCAGGTCGTGTAGGAGTGATCAGGTTTGGCGTGTTTGTGACAGAGGCCCAGAATATTCTGAACCTCGCCCTCCTCTGTCACTCTCTCTCTCTCTCTCGTTTTCTCTCAGTATCTCTCCATCTCTCTCTCTCTGTGCTTTGAATCAGTAGAGCTTTACTTGGCGGTGGCGTTGGTGGGGGAGGAGCCTGCCACAACAGGGATCTGGGCACACAGAGCAGCTTTAATTAGAAGGGGCCTTGTGCCATGTGCCACCACGGCATGTGAGAGAAGAGTGTGTGTCTGTGTGTGTGTGTGTGTGTGTGTTCTGCAGCATTGTCTGTAGCTGTGTATGTGAAGAGGTGCTCTGTGTGTGCTCGGCTGTATTTTTGCATGCTTTTGTATTTAGGTGTGTGAGAATATGTCTTAGTTGTGCTTCAGGGCTCTGATAAATCTCAGTGATGTATATTTTTTCATCAATGTTAGTGAAATTTTTTATTTATGTGTGTACGTATGTAACCCCTCCATCTTTGCTGCTACGCCAACTGTGAGCGTTGACTGACTGCTTTGGCATCAGATAATGTAAATGAAGACAAACCAGTTTCTTTTGTAGTCAAACAGCCGGAATCTTTTAATTTAAAAATGCATTTGGGCCATTGCGGGGGGCGGCGTTTGAAGCCATCACCCTCCTATGGAGCCAGTCAGTGGGTAAGGCGGACGCGCCACAGGGATGGGTGCTGGGTTGGTGAAGGGGAGGTTGGCGCGATAGCCGGTTTGGACTGGTTGGACAACTTGTGTATTTTTTTTATTAGGTGCCTCTCACTGATTGTTTGACTTTGGATTTTGATTTAGGGGCAGTACTTGCAAACCAATCAAAGCTTCATGTGCACAAAGGGGGATTTCTAATTGGCCGAGGCGGTTTGAGGCGGGGTGAGGGGCTGCTTAGTGACATCACAAAATGAAGGGTAAGGACATTTAAATGCTGCTGTAGGTTGAGTGAGGAAAAAAGGCCTCAGGCCAGAAGAGTAACATCTTTGTGCGGAGTTGGCGTAATCAGCCCCTGGATCTTTATGGTTTTTAGGATAACTTTTGACATGATTTTAAATCCATCTGGCATTAATGTGCAATGATTTAAATCATGTAAAACCAAAGAGATCGAACCATATAATAATGCTGATATCAATAACTCTCTCCTCTGCTTATAGGTCAAAATGTGGCCCATGTTGTGTTGCCTGCGGCTTGAGAGGATGGGTAGCCTTAGGGGTTGGTTGTTATCTTTGGTTATCTAGCTGTATGAGTGATGTACATTCTTCATAAAGCTAGATAACCGAAAGTAACAAGAATCCCATTACGCTCCTGAAAAGGCATCAAGACCCCAAACACGCCTCCCCCCAAAAAATAAGAAACTCTGCCACAAAAACTGCAACAAGAGAGAAGAAAATGGACGACATTTAAAAGGAGCTGGAAGCAGAATGCAGCAAAAGGTACGGAGCTTGATCATGTGCGTGCACGTGCATGTAGGTGAGAGAATTCCAGACCATGAGCCCTTTAGATAAACCTAAAATAATATGGTGAGGCTCTCTCCACATTTTTGTTTTGAACCATTAACATTTAGAAGTACAGAGCACCTTTTTTTGTTAGCATGTAGAAAAAAAATAGGACATTGCTGCACATATTCCCCTCAGCTCCCTGCAGCCTGTGGCAGTGATCCATAGCAGTATGGTTGGTGCAACAGGATCACTTTTAATCTAATAAGCCCCATGATCCCTGTGTGTGTGGCTGCATGCAGAGGCTTAGCCATAGTATCACATGGCCAGGAGTGACGGGTTTGCTGAAAAAGACCCTCAGTGATTCACCAAAGCTGGTGGACTTTGACAAGTCGTTTAACAAGTTGCTGTTAGCTAAACAGTTTGCTAGCCAGACTGGTCAATGCTCTGTTCACTTGCTGCTAGCATCTTTGGTATCAAGAGAATGTGCAAAATAAGAAAAGAAAGTAGGTCTTTTATATTATAGGAGCCTCATATGGTGCTTTGAATTATACATATGTTCTGACTTGGATGGGATTGTGTGAGTTAAGAATGCTCCCTCCGGGCTCCCAACTCCCCGCCTGCACCTAAGCGAACAGACAAGAATTTGTTTCAGGCCAATTTTGTTAAGTTAGCCGTTGTTGATTTTTTTTCCCTCCTTCTTACCTACTCCTCTCTCCCTTTTGCATGAAAAGATGTTTGATTTGGGGTCCTGGCCGTTGTTTGATTTGACGTGACAGTTGGCTTGGTTGTGAATGGGCCGTGGCAAAGCCTCCATTGCATGAGGTGCTACCATGTGGAAAGGCCTGATGGGATCTCGCTGAATGCTGCTGTGTGTGCCTGCAAGGCTCAGGGGGGGAGTGGTCCAGGGGCAATCAAGCAGAAAGTTCCCCCCAGTGACGAGATCTGTGAGCGAGAGAAGGAGAACAATCTCAGCCTGAAGGTTCTTAGCAAAGGCTCATGGTGAGGAGTAATTGGTCAATCAGATCTTCAACCTCAAGGCCTCTGATGACTGATTGAAGGTGTGATTTCCTTTCTGCCCATCAAAGCGAGAGGGTCACTCCTGCTGAGAGAGGCCTCTGAGGACTGTTCCCAAAGCTTTATGGCTTTGGAACTACATCTAGCAGTGAACTCCACTCATAAGACATGGTCCACATGGTGGTGTGCTGTCTCAACATGGCTCAGCTAAAACGTTGCCCTTGAGTTTGGATAAATTCAGCCTGAAATGCTACAAAATCTAAACGGTTGTGCAGGGCCAAAGTAAAATTCCTAAAAGCTTGAATGGCAGCTTCACCTCACAATGTCAGTCTCTTCAAGCCCTTCAGTTGTGCCTGCCTGCCTGCTGCATTGCAGGTGCTGAGTGTGACATTTGAGCTCTGGGCTCAGCTAGCAAGAGAGAGGAACGAGGGCCTTGACAGGAAGTGACAGCCAGAGATGTAGAGATGTCACCTTCTTGGATGGCAAAGTAGTACCTTGTTCCCCCTCTATTGTGCTGTTGCTGCCACTGTCAATGTATTTTTATGACAGTGTGGACTCATGACTCTACTATTATTTTGATCTGTTATTGTTAATTATAGATCAATGATTGTGCCCAACTAATAACCAAGTACTTTTGTTTTGGCTCAGATGCATTATACATTTATAAATTTTAACATATAATGAGGTACGAGGCAGGCAGATTTTAAGCACTTTAAGGATAAGTCGTCTCCTTTTCCTTTCATATGTTGTCAGTTACAGTGTTGGGGCTAAATGGGAGCTGAAGTCTTGGACAGATTGTGTTTGTACCCAAAGCAGTGCCCTGGGAGACGCATGTCATGGTGCAAATGCTTTGTGCTGGCTCTGTGTGTGGCACAGTTATATCACTAACACTTCTCGCTGGGGACCCCAGAGTGGAGACTGTCTCTGCTTCTGCCTCCCTGAAAACGGCACAGAGTTGGGAGAGTTCCTAAAAATCACCTTAGGGCCTTTGCTCTCTCTCTTTTTCTGTGTCCCATGGCAGCATCTGAAATAGAAAGGAAGAGAAGGGTGGAGAGGGAACGAAGGCAAGGAGAGGAAAGAAGAGGAGGAGGAGGAGGAGGAGGGAGGGGGTTTGTCTTAGCTTTCATGCACTAGGCAAGCAGATTTAGACTCCAAGTGTCAAACAGAAAAACAGTCATTGTGGTCGGGTCCTACTTGCCCCCCCACCAGTAGACTTTACAGTCAATAGAGCTAGTCCACTTGTCACTGATGGACAATGCGCCCCTTTGCCTCCTTTTCACCCCCGCCGGGTCCGAGCAGCCAGACAGTTTTTGAATAAGACCCAGTGATTCTTGCCCCCTTTTCTCTGCCTCTCTTTCTCTTGAAGGAACACACCAACAGGGTTCGCAAAATGGCTTCGCTGTTGGGCTGGAAGAGAAGGCCAGACCCTGTTATTTTCTACGACGTCGGCATTCCCTCCACCCCCATACGCTCACAGAGAAATGAATGTATCTTAGGCAGTTGCAAAAGTCAGTGGGCCTCCCCAGACAAAGGAGATTAAGTTTGGCAACTTAGCAGTAACAGGTGTACTTTGACTGTGCCTGGACCACACGGGGGGTGACTGCTGTTGTCTGACCCGTTGCTCTGTTTGCCTCCTTGTTGGTTTTCAGTTGTGTAAAGATAAAGATGGAATTTGCTTTGTGTTCTCAGACGACAAGAATGCTTCAGACCTTGTCAACTTAGAAGTTTTAGTCGAGAGTGTGTTTGGCCTAGCTGTCTAGCACAGGCCTCTTATCATATTTAACACTTTTGAAAATGTAGCTCAGTTTTGCAACATTTCTTCACTGATTTGCCAAGTTTTCTCCAAAGGGATTCTGCAGATATCTTTAGATCTCGAGCTGCGCTCACCCAAGGGAGCGAGTTAAGGGTAAACAATGCGGGCACACAGAGGAAGAAAGAGATATCAGAGGGAATGCGGCACAGCACTGAAGCATGAATACATTTTCACATTTAGGACTGAGACAGTAATGTTTTAAGAGGGGAAATATCTTTCAAAGAGAATGAGTGAAGCTCTTCTGTCCATACCTTCAGTATTTTCAACCACGATAAATCGAGCCATTCAGCGGCAGTATAAACAGAGACGCTCTCAGAGCCAGAGCAAAACAGTGCATGCGTTTGTTTGTTTCAGTCGTTAATAAAGCTTTTACTGAGAGCCTCAGTCCTCAGAAAAAGCCCATTCTGGCGAAATGACTTGGCAAAGCATCCGATGGAGAGTCTGTTCAGACTGAAGCTGCTCCCGCTGCCATTGTCTAGCTCTCTCTCACACACCTACGAGTCCAGAGTAAGCACACAATTTCATTGTTGCGTGAGCTGTTAATATCAGAGGCTTCACAATAGAGCCCATTCGCCATATTTGCATAAGGCACTTTTCCAACAAGGACCCAGAGAGGGCTTGAAAGCTGGCCCACTCCAGTGCCAATGGCAAAAAAATGTCAAGTGCCAATTAGGAGAGGTTTGCCACCATTCAGCAGTACCCCACCCCTGTCGTCCTTCCCCTCCCTGCTTACCCGCCCCAACTCTCTCACACTCTAAGTCACCCCTGTTTTTACCACCTTATTCCAATTTCAGACGTAGCCTTCCCCTACTGACACCCGGAGACAAAAGCTGGCTCCCTCCTCTGCTGGCTAATGGAGGATCCTTTCTGCCGGGCTCAGAGTATTAGCAAAATCAGGCAGCGTGCTCTGTTCGCTGATTAGTCAGCTTTCTTTGTTGATTTCTTTGAATAGAAGGGTTCACGAACTATGCAGCTAAACCTAAGAGATATAAACTCCACCTGCTGAATATTCAACCCAGCAAGCTGGCAACATTGTGCTACTTTGGTTGTAGCCGTGCAGGTTTGCATGGGCAGGTGTGGGTAATTAAAGGGAGGATTTTGGCGAAGACAGACGCTGATTTCAAGCAATTAAAAATATCCCCTTTCATCTGATATCCACGGTGTTTGGTCCATGTTAGTGCTTATAGCATTTAGCAACTAATGACTTGCTTTAAGCTAGTCCTGCTTATTATTTTGCACTGATGCACACGCAAACACGGAGCATCCTATTACGGGAATGGCTGCAGTCACAGGCTACTTGAATTGAGAGCAGGGCAGGCTTTGAGTCAGCTGTTGAGGCTAAAAGAAATGCTCAGTAACACTACAGTCGAGATTTACCAGAGCTACATCAAATTGACGTTAGCTTAACTGGTGAATGTCAACAGTGCTGAGCAGCTGTTTACGCTACTGCCGATGCTGAAAATGCTGCATTATTTCCACTAATGCTTAACTGCAGCTGTCGGATGCAAAGTATGTGGTGACAGGAATGTAGAGCATCATCAGTGTCCTTGAATTGAAGCAGCGTAGTGTTTAGATTAGGAGACTTTTGCAACCAAAGCAGAGACATGAAATTTTAAAAAAATGATGTCCTGTGAAATGACGAGGTGCAGCAAATTAAATTTCAAAAAATGAAGTCCTAGATGCAATAAAAGAAGGTAATCGTGTTTGTCCAATTGGGCGACTGTTGTTTTCCACAGAGCATTTACCTAACTTACCGCCTCCTGCCACTCAAAAGGATTTTTCTGTTGTCCCCTTTTCTCTTTCATTCTTTCATTCAATCTCTGTGTCGAGTTTTTTTTCTTTCCCACCCTTGATTCTCAGATGGTTGGATCTGATTTGCATGCATTTGCATAATGAAAGTCATTTGCATGCTCAGGGGCAGACTGTACCATGAGAACAGACATGAAAAGGTGTGTGTGTATACATGCATCCGTGTGTGTGCATGGCTTGCATTTGTATGCTGCCGTGAACTATTCAATGCGTTTTGATTGATAAACTGCATTTTTGAAATTTTCCGTCTTGCCCTCTGATTTTTCCTTCCCCATTTTCTGTGCAGGCTACCACCTCCACACCACTGAAGGAGAGCTGGCAAAAGGAGACTGAAAAACAGGGAAGGAGGAGGAGGGGTTGGTGTTGATTCTGCCCTCCCTCTCTCCTCACCCTCCTCTGCATCGCCACTTCCCTCCTCCTCCCTTCCTCCTCTGCTCCATCCTCAGCAGACTGCCCCTTTTTCCTGTACAGTGAGACGCAGCCCGCGCCACCATCTTAGAGCAACGCTGGCATGAAATGGAAGTGGGAAGACCAGTCAGTGCAGGTAACACATCGAACCCACTGCGCCCGCCATGCTGCATCGTTCCACCGGCGCCGCCCTGACTCTCCGTCCTCTCCGCCTCTACCTCCCTGTGCCCTCACTCCCCTCCTCCAGCAGGCTACAGCCTCTCTGTTAATCACCTCGGATATTTTTGTTAATTGCACGATTCACAAGATGCACTGATGGGTGGAGGGGGGAGTGAGTTGATGTGGGTGGAGCGTGTTTTGTATGTGTTCGCATTAAATCACTCTGCTCTCAATGCCTCTCTCAGGAGGCTTTCAGTGGGCATCTGTCCTCCAAAGCGCCATGTTTTCTTTCCCGTTTGGGAATTCTCATGCCATCCTTACATGCGTGCCCTGACATGGCGGTGACTGCCATTTTGGAAATATGATGCACAATGAGCCTTCTGGACAGCTCAGTGTTACAAATCTGAACTCCATGTGGTTGAGCATTCTCGGATTTGTGCACAGTATTTTGCTCACAGATATAAAACAATGTTTTAAAATAATGTTTTCTTTTACTATAACAGTTATGGTTTTCAGGTGAATTCTAAAAGTCTCTGTTTTTCTTCAACTCTTTGCATGAGGTCAGAGGAAATGTCAGGGTGGGCACATCTGTCAAGTGGAAAGAGATGATTCAACGAACCTTTATTCACATTCTATACAAGGACACTGCAGCATATAAAAAAACCCAACACAAACAGAAGAGAAATGGACAGAGAGAAATAATAGAGAGGAGATGGTGAAGAAGGGAGAAAGTGGGACCTTGATAGGCAGAGTCTCAGCACTGGAAAGCCTCTCTTTGTGCAAGTGGCCAGTGTCAGAGGGCAGTCGGTGCTCAGACAAGTTGAGTATTGTTCTCCCTGAGCGAGCTCGTTATAGCGCTGCATTATTCCAACCGGGGAGCTCCCAACTTTGAAAACCGCTTAAACCAAAACACCAATTAGCATCAGCTGGGCTTGATTAAGTAAGGCAGCCGGTAAACAATGCATGCCATTGTCCTCGCAACAGAGAGACCTCCCTTTGTTTGTGTCTGTGGTGTGGAGGTCAGAGAGACAATGCTAATGCTAACTTGCAGTAGGGTGGCAGCCCATAGGACCTCTGTGCCCCCTGTTGGGTCAAGGTGAGAGAAGAAAAGGAGAAAACCAACAGGAGGAAAGAGGAGAAAAACGAGAAAGCATCTTGTTGACGAAGGTACAAGGTGACTGAGAGAGAAAGTGTAAAAGAGCTGAAATTCTTAATCTTTAAAGAAAGTTGAAAAGTTGTTTCACTATAATACAGTTCTCCTTAAAATTCAACATTGATATCCAATATGTACACAGACTAAACCTTAAGTGATACTCAAATTAGGTCATGCCAAGCTTTTTCTGCATTTCAATTTTTGACGACGCTGCCATGAAAAGCGGAGGCGTCGCTTGGCTTTCCTGAGGAGTGCTGTGGTAACTGTGTCAATCCCAAAGTGCACTAATCATGGCCAGGCCTCCATAAACAGGTGGTAGATTGAGCGAAGGGGGCCGGAGCCGTTCTCAATTTACTGTGTAAATTATGCAGAGCTCAAAACAATGCAAACAGTAGACAGTGGAGTGGCTGGCGCTGGCTAATGAGATGATGAGAAGCCTGGGAGGGCTAGGCGCTCGCTGAGGTGAGGGGGTGGGCACGGCCGGCAGCTTGTGTCTGGATCTGTGTGTGCATGCATGTGTGTGTGTGCGCCTTTGAGTGAGTGTGTGAGAGGGTCTAGAGGAGCTTTGGCAGGAGAGCAGACACTGTCCCGTCTGCACAAACCCCATCATCAGCACCCCTCCTGCCCAGACTGTGAGCTGCAGAGGGAGGGGAGGGTTAGCAGGCAGCTGGGGCACCCTGCCCCCATTGCTCTAGTGAGAGCACCAGCCTTGGGAACCTCTGTGGCAGGGGTCCCCCCCAACACTGGCACTGGGGCCTCCCAAAAGTCTGGCTGCAACCCCCCTATTACCACCACCCCCTCCTCCCCCTTGTCTCCCCAACCACCACCACCACCCCACCCACTCTAATGTGAGGCTGGGGGCCTGGGAAGGACTTCAAGTTCATGGCCAGACCTCCTATTGAGCTGACAGCCTGGCTGTTTGCTCAATTCGGCTCCCTATTCAGAGCCGTGCTGGAAGGGGGAGCGTTGAGAAAGAGCTGGATGATCGGGGGGGGTTGCTGTTAGATGGGACACCGTAGCACTGTGATAGCTATTCATGCAGCGGGAGCAGACAAGTAAAGAGCGAGGGAGAGAGTGAAGAGGGATGGGGGTGAGAGTCGGGGTGCATATATAAAAAGTGAGGAATCCAGGCTCAAAGTTTGCTTTGAGCGGTGTGCGCCTCTCTCACACTCTTTTAGACTCTTAATTACCGGCGCCTTCCACTTTTCTCTCTCCCTTTCTCTAACTACACCCCCCCTCTTCATCCCCACCTCACACACTCACTAACACACACACACACACACACACACAAAATCGCAATCATTCTCATCATCCCCTCTATCCCCAGGTTTTATTAGGCCACATGCTGGGGCTGTAAATTTACCATTAACAAGCTTATTCACTGTAGTCCTCTCAACAAAACAAGACCATGATGCCAATAACTCAAAGCGACACCAGTACGCAAAACTGCCTTTTATACCACCACCCTCTGCTGTCAACCACTCCCTCCCTCCCTCCCCCACTTCCTCCCCAACTGAGTGCACCGGCGTAATGTGAAATGCCAAGTCTAACGCAAGCCTTGCTAATAGCTCAGGCGATGCTAATTAGCACGATGGTTGTTGATTTCTGCCACTAAGCTGGACGGCTGCATGATCGGTTCACTCTGCACTCAGTGACCCACTGTAATATTTTAAGTTACTTGTCTGAGCTGCTGGAAAATGTAACAAAAAAGCGGTTTGATAGCCTTCTGAAGTCCAAGTCAGCCTAGCTTAGGGTGTGTCACATGCTTCCTCTTTGTATTAGCAGCTCATAGCGTACCAGGCTCCCGCTAAGGCCTTTCAACTTCAGCCCCAATCCCTTTAGCTGGTACATGGAGTTGTGCCTACCTTGTCCAGATTTGGGACACACATGAAATGCCCCTCTGAGTTATTTTTCAGGTGTAAAGATTGACGAGGACAAGCCGTCTTTTGATACACCTCCACTGGCATTCACAGTCCACTGTCTCAAGTAATTGTTTTGACATTCACGTGGCTGCCCTCACTGTGTGTGTTTTGACTCAATCGGAGGAATTAAAGCTGTATCTTAATGTCATCTTCCTCCTTTCAGGTGAATGCTGGCAGTGCAGGGGGATCCAAAACGACCGGAGCACACAATGGACGGATAGCAGGACTTCCTCCTTCAGATGCCGTTCGCTGCCTTTCAGCCTGGACTAAACAAGGACCATGCTGCTTCTCTCTGCGTCACTCAGTGATGATTTGGAACATCGCTGCACTGTTTGTGCCTCTTCGATGCTGCCGTGTGATGCATTATGTGACCCAGCAGTCAAGCGGGACTGGCTGTGAACGCCATGTGATGTTTCAGCAGAGCAAACATCATGTCCGACTCTGACTGTGGGAAACAAAACTGAGACAGAAGATCAGCAGTTTGAGTTGTGGACAAACTGGTCCAAAATTGTGACTCTTCTTGTAATATTTTGAGGGTGTGGCACTTAATTTTGTAATTATTAGTCTAATATTTTTACTGATAAACACTGTAACTTAGACATGAAGTCATGTGTCTTCAACTCCAACTAACAAACTCCTGACATATGTGATGAGCTGTAGCCCACGTTAAATTTGATTTCTGTTTTGTTATAGTTGCTAGGACTCAAAGACTCGTGAATGTGAGACCCACGGCAGCAGTGAATCATACTGCACTGTGATTGGACAGCTCCGTGTGTCGGCTGACACAATGGCGAAGGAGTGAGCTGTCGTCTTTATACTCTATGCAACTGTTTTATTTTTTTGTTGTTGATTATTTTTGTTGTCTTGAAACACATTCCGTCCTTTTTGTGGAATTCTTGTATTGTTTGGGTTACATTCCCTCAGACATCATCAAGACAAATTGTCCTTGAGGAGCCTTCCCTTCCTGTTGTGAAAATACAGATACAGAGGAATGTATGAGTGTGTGGCAGCTGACAGAATATAGCTCAATTTCATATGTACTGGATCACATATTTGCCGCCTTAACAGACTTTGATTTGACTGTGCAGCCCTGTGCCACAGTCTGACTAAATGTGGACTCACACGTTTATTATTCCTGATGGCAGACGTGTGTTTGATCAGCAGGAAGTAGCTGAGCAGGGCTCATGGCTGTGTGTATATACAGAACACGCCACACTATTAAAACCTTCCCAGCAGGCTTGGAGCCATTTGGTTCATAGCAGATACCTGCTGACTGTAGTGATACATCTTTGGGTGAGACATGACAAATACATTGGCTTCAAACACTGCCTTAATTTCCTGTCCTTGACATTAACACACACACACACACACACACACACA
>JAPQLA010000024.1:1491255-1502117 GCA_029822935.1 Naso vlamingii | reverse complement strand
TCAAACAAGAGAACCAATCAAAAGCAAGAGTAGCATCAAACTACTAAATGGCCTTTACTGGAAATGGCAAAGAAGACACTGTGCACATCAAAAACATGCAAAGCAACAAAATGAATATTATTCAACATACAGCCTAAACTTTTTACAGAAAATATCCAGATGTAACCTCTTTTATATTCATTATCATTTTCAAAAGTAACTTTAATTTAATTACACATTCTTTCTCAGTAACTGTAACTGATTACAGTGATATTTATTTTGCAATTAAATAACATAATTTCATTACATGTAACAAGTTACTCTCCAACACTGGTCAGGAAGCATCCTGCAGGGATTAGAAGAGCTTCAGCAATCATTGCTGACTGCTGTGCCCTTTTCTGCACATCTGCTTTCAGCTTTTAAAATGGTGAGTTGAGCAACGAGTGTAACATGAAGATCGTGTTTTGACATGACTATATGACGAATGCATGAGTCTGTTTATGGAAAGCTTGGCTAAATTCTGGTGGTATGGAAATGAAACATCTTCTGTTGCGGTTGGGGTTAAAAAAAGCTCTCATTATGTGTCATATATTACAATAAGTTGGTCTAAGGAAATGAAGCCTAGAGTCTTATTCAAATGCAAACCTGAGCCTCCAAACCACATCCATCACCCACATATTGGAGACACTTTTGATATTTCTCTCTATGTTCATTCATGCAAAAGACATGACACTCATTCTGTGAACATGTTTTTAAAGACTGGTTGAATGGCAGTCAGATGAGTTGGATGGCAAAAAAAAATTTAGCAAGAGATTTATTTTTCTGATGTCAACTCGAGTAAACTTAAAGGATAACTTTGGAGCAAGGTGGGTTTGCAGGATAACATGAGATACAACAGGATCATATGATGAGCTCGTGTTTGATCCACAGCGGTTTGGACCAGTCAGAGCTACTGGCAGCTGCAGGCAGACCTGGTTTCTTATTCAGTAGTGCTGGTTGTGATGACAGCGTGATTGTCGATCTGAAGACAACAGCAGCTTCTGACAAGGTTAGCTTCGATGCTGCAGCAGAAGTTATATCTGAACTGGAGAAGATCTCTGCAAAAAACTGACACAGAAGATGTTGTCACTCTTCTCCCAGCTTTTTTTGGCATGAGTTTTTCTCTCCTAACATATGAATGCTTTGTTGACCTGATTTATTGAAGTTAACAGTTTCTGAGGACAACTTAAGATGCATCTGTGTAAGAAAATGGTTACATATAAGTATTTGAATATAGGTTTGAAAAATTATCATTGTCAGAGTAAATTTTGAGTGAAAGTACAACACAATACATTTTTCAGTCATACATGGGAGTTTTGAAGACCAGTGTTATGATCCTCAACTGCAGACTGCTCACATATGTTAGATTTTATTTACACTAATTGTCCACCATACATTTAACAGTTTCGAGCTCTAAATATTCAAGCAAGCAATCATGGCACAACAAAACCGTGTGGAAAAAAAGCAAACTGACAAAATTTATTTGAGCGCCACAAACTCCTTGGCTGAGTTAATCCCCCACATATTTGATGAGGATTTTGATTTTATTTTTTTTACAGCAAAAAGGAGATCAATTAAAGACATATCACAGAGAGAATAATGTTTTAGTGGCACTTGAATAAATGACTTGCAGTTTGGTTTGTGATCATCATCAGTGACTGTAACCAGCTGACCCAAGAGGCCATCATCTGTGTCTGAGCTCCCCCTGCGTGACTCCTGAGCTACTCCCCTCCGTTTTAAGCCCCCTGGTGAGGCCCTGCTGAGCCACAAGCTCCCTCAATGGACTCACTCAATTAACAGGCCATGAAGCCCCCGACCTCTCCGACCTCCATCGACCCCCCCAAGTCATGCACGCATGCATGTGGTGGAAGTAGCTGGTTTGGTGGAGTTGGAAGGGTTGGTGGAGGGGGATTCAGGATGGAGGTGAGGGTGTGAAGGGACGAGCGCTGGTGTGGGTGGGGGGGTCGGTCAGTGCTCTTTTGTTCTGGTGGTGTCCAGCTTGCCCCCCTTCACCCCTGGTGTCTTTCATAAGGAGTGTGTAATAACTGCCTTTGTTGGTTTTTCCTCTTGTAATGGGTCCGGTGGGAGGCCTTGTTAGTGCGCGGGGTGCTCAGCCAGGGGACCTCGCAGGAACTCTGGGATTAGAGGCCGCCCCATTCTGCCCCAAACGTGATCCTTCTCTGTCACAATGCTCATTCAGCCAGCAGATGAATATGATTTCTTTAGATCTTCCTACTGCAAAGCCTTTTTTGTTCTAAGTTGTTTTAAGTTTGTGTTTGCTTAGTCATCTAAGGCAGAATTAAAGCCCCAGTATGCAGTTTGAGGAGGAATAAAGAGAAGTGTGAATTACAGAGTGGCACATCAATGATTTAATGACCTCATGGAATTAAAGAGATCCATAGAATGACGTCCGAGGAGAGCTGCTTATTAATGAAGAAAGTGGCAGAAATTGACTAAATGTTTCTTTGGATTTGTGATAAGACAGTGGCTGTGTTTATCTCTCAAATCTTTAAGCCTTTAATGTGGGTTAAACATACCTCTTTGTGGTAAAAAGACAAGCAACTTTAAACACATTTCTGAGCCTAGTTTTATAACAAATGATATGTTCTTTTGCTCTTAGGAACTGTGTAAAAATGTATTAAAATTTTCAACTGACCCTCCTTTTGACTTATAAAAGTCTCTCCTTCCTAATATCTTAAAAATCAGCAGTTATGACTCAATGCATCTCGTTTAATCTTAAAAACTTAAAGGACATAAATATGTAAATGGAACAACAATTTGGAAGCTTTTTGCAGTTCAAGGGAGGCAGAGATAAAATTTTAAAGGACCAACCACCCCACCTCCACACCCCCAAGCAACATATTCAGACTGTTCTCCCTACAGCAAACAGCATCATTCGTGTTTAGTAGAGAATATCTATGCATCTGCATAACTGATCCATATCCATTCTGTCCACTCTGGTCATGAGGGGAGGCCCCTGCGTGGCGGCTTGCACTCTGCTTTCACACGATGGATTTGTCGACTGCAGGCAAGCAATGAAAGAGCCCAAAAAATGAACACTGCTACTACTTTTGTTGATTTGGCATTCACACGGTGAGACATTTTTCAGACAGGAAATTCAAGTGAAGCACTCCCAAGTGCTCATGGAACATTGGAGGCAATTTCCCCTCAGTCAAGTGTCTGAAACCCTCTCCAGCTGAACAACTTCCTGCATTTAGTCAGCGTCCCCCACCGACACCCCTGCTCCATCATCACCCTGCCTAGCTGCATCAGCCTCGACCTCAGCGGGGTCGCTGCTCCTTCCAGAACGCTGACGACAGGTTTATGACCACAGGATAAAATCTGGACCTAAAGTAAAAACACAGAACTGAAAATGAGATGTGCAGCCTCAAAATGTTTTCTGTATGAAACATTTCACATTCTGTTATTTTATTTTTTTTAATTTGTACTGCAGCTCAAACAAGTCAGCAGCATTCCTGGATTTCCATAATTTTCACTGATGATGATTCTAAGTTGTCGAGTGTTGATTGGAGAGTTGATTTGGCTGTTGGGAGGACTGTTCAAACTATAACGAGTGTTATATTAACTCTGATGAGTGAGCACTTGCAGATGTACCATCAAAGTGTTGATATTTATTCTCTGAGTGGAATTTACACTAAGGATTTTTCTGTGAAGGATCTCTGCAAAGACACAAGCACATGGAATAATTATGCACTCAAAAGATCAGCACTGTGTCTCATGGATAAGAAATGCAAAGACGTAAAGTAAACTGTATATTTTTGTAAAAGTATGTTAAGTTTGCAGCCTTTTTATTTTGATTTTGACCTTCAGGTATGATCTGATTTTTACAGTTTACTCCGCTATATTTGATAAATATCAACACACTTAATGCTACCAAAAACACATACATATCTTTAAAAAACTGCAACAAATGTCGAGTTTCCAGACTGTCACCACATGTATTTCATGACTTGATGGTAAAACTTATGAGTAATAAATTACACTGGTTGAGTGAACATGGATGTCCATATGTAGCAGTGAAAGGATGAACGTTTGTACAAATGAGTATAAATCTTAACAGACTCTGACCTCTTGTCACCGTGTTACATCCCCACGCTGATTGTCGCTTCGGTCCATTCGGGCCTCCACAGGGCTGTGAGCCGACTGAGGGGTCCCATGGGGGACCAGGAGGTCCTGAGGGAGGCTATTAACCCATTATGTCCACCACCACAGCAGCGTTACGGACAACAATTACATACAAGCTGGAGGCTGAGCTACAGCTGCTGAGAGCAGCCCAGTGCAGCCTGAGGCGCCGATCAGCATCATTCCCATGCCGAGCTTAACTCAAGGGCCTCATGTAGAGACGAAAGGTGACAAGGTCAAGAGTGTAATACGGCCTCTTGGATTTACATGACATATTCCATTGAAGGAAAGTGGCAAATCATGTGCAATTACAGTGTAATGAAGCAGGGTCAGAGCCAGGATTTTTACCACTGGAGTCTTTCTTTGGATTTTATTTTTGTGTGTCAGCTTGCATTAACATCGATGCAATCAGCTCCTGAAGTTAAAGGGACTTCTTCTTTTAATGTGCATTACTCTGAATTAAAAAACACAGCAAAAGAGCAGGTCACCCAGATGACAGACCCCCCCCCAAGACACAACAACAAAAAAACAAAAAACTTGTAGTGGAGATTTAACAGTGAAATAAAACATAAAAATGGGACAAACGGGAAATCACAAATTAAAGTTGTTGTGACAGATCACTTTCAAACTAAATTTCCCCCAAAACTGAAAGTGATAAATTGCAAAAACATCCAAACAAAGTTGAGAAAACAGTGTCCTCAATCTACAGCTGTGATCATGTAACTTTGTGTTAATAACAGATGTTATTAGACTGCTAATACCAATAAAGATCTGAATTTTATTTACATGTATTCTGAAAACTCTGCATTAGAATGTAGGTCAAACTCAAAGACAATGTGTTCTGCAGCTGTTAATTGCATGTTATCATGCTGTTATTACACCAGCTCACCATACAATATGTCATAAGCTACAGAAATTAAAACAATTAGGCTAACATTTTATCTGATGCAACGATGGCTGTGAAAGAAGCTTGAAGACCCAAAAAGATTTCTGCCATCATTTTTTCCGAGACTTTAACATATTGCAGGTATGATGCCAAACAAGCACATGACATTTTAGACAAAGGAATAATTACCATAATTGTGATTATTTTTCTCTGCATTTTAATTAGCCCTATGAAGCTCAATTAAGCTCTTCAGTATGAGCGCCTATTCAGGAAACAGCTGTCCACCTGTCTTCTCGTTCCTGGGAAAAGGCTGCGGAGCCCCTTCACGCCGAGGTACCATCACCAAATTGGGTGGGGGGGTCAGAGAGGCCCCTGTAGCGTGCAAGGGGCCCTCAGTATAAGGGGCGATTAATGCCACAGAGAGCCGGCACACAGGGAGGACATCATTAAGGTATGCTAATAGGCTGCTTAGCAAAACCTGAACAAATAAAATAATAGAAAAAATTAAAATTAACAGTTTATAGATTTTATACAGAATATAGATGCAGTGTTGTTTGGTAAGACAAACTGTGTGATGTGAAAAAAGCCAAATATAATCATAACAGCACTTTTAGACACTCAGTGCTTCCTTAAATTAGTGTAAATGCCAGTGATCTGAACTTTTCTTGCAGTCTGACAAAGAAACAGACGTACTGATGATATTAATGATGATAACTGAATCTCTCGACAGGCTCTTCGGTGGAAAAGCATCGTTCCAGTGACAACGCTGGATGAAGACTTCAAGAACTTTGTTGTGGCGTCATTTAAATTTTACTTTAATACACAGGCTCCGAATTTAGGAAGCCAGTGTATGATTAAGGCAAAGTAATGGCCGTTTCACACTGAGTCTGTTTTTTTCCCTCCAAAATTAGACACAAATTTAAAAAAAGACTGACACTTTCATCCATCATTATTTTTTTTGGACCACTGTCATCCTGAAACACACCTGGAAGCAACTGGGAAAATTCTGCAGCTCCTTTATCAGCTCATCCTCATTGCTTGACGAATCTTTTAGCAATGAATTAAAAAATAAACGCATGGTGTGCAAGCTTTCGGCGTGTACATTTTTTTTTTTTTACAGATTTTAAATACTCATCTGAAAAAAAAAAACCACTCAGTGTGCAAAGGCCTTGACCCATCTCAAAATGACATTTGACTTTAAGTTCTTAGAGCAGCAATTTCCTGTTTGCAGATAAGTTGGATCATTTTATCTCCAACCTGAAGTCCTGAGTAGGAAGAGTTGATCTAGTTTTCACCCTTTTTCAGTAACAATTTTTAATATTTTTGTGTTTTAAGGGTGCTTTGTTATGCCTAGAATGAATTTTTCAAGCAAACTACTTTCCTGCAGGCAAATCAACTTTTTTTCTTGTTCATATCAGATCTTTATGACAGAGTGTACGCGCAATTTTTCTAAAGTGATCAGGTCTCTGTAGCACAAGTCACAGGCTGGAAACTGGAATACACTGATTCTGTCCAGGTGTTCTGATGCACATCTGTCACTCTGGATTTGACACTTTAAAATCCAACTGAGACAAATCGATAGAAATCATATTTCAAATATCAATTCCAAAAGTTAAATTCAATTTGTGGAAATGGGTCACAATCCAAATACAATTTACAAAAAACAGATTTGAACTGAAATGTTTGAACAAGACCCTGGAAGTGTTTTTCCTGGTTGACACGCCTCCCTCCTCCTCTTCCTCCTTAGTGGTTTTAATCACTCCTCACACTCAGGCCTTGAATCTGACAAGAACACTCGCTTTCTTCTGCTGTATGATCCTAGAAAGTGAAACTGTCTAAATTACCCTCCGTGAGGCGGTAACCCTTTGTGCTGTGATGCCATGCAGTCATTAAACCTTCAGGAAAAAAAAAAAAGATGAGTGGCCTTCATCATAACAAACAGAAATTTGATTGCAAAGCAAAAACAATCATTTGTTAAAATGAGAACAGTTAAGAAAACAGGAAATATTTAACAAGAACATAATTTCTTTCTGTCAATATCGATGTAAATCATGATTTATGATTTTTATTCCACTCTTTATTCACCCTTTAATATGACACAAATATTACTAAATGAAGCACACACAATGACACACATTTGAACAATTTATTGAGAGGAACAAATCCAACATTGTTTTTCAAAATACTTTCAGATCATATAAAATTCTTAAAAAGTGTGAAAGCAGTTATCGTCTAATACAGAATGGATTTCAGCCAATTGAAAAAACACCAGCATACATTAACATAAAGGCACATAAATGAACCAACATTGTGACATTTCTATTTCAACTAATCAAATACAGTTTAATATGAAAAAAAAACGCAGAATATCCCAAAAGCTAGTAGGAAATAAAAGATACATTAAAACAAAACATTATTATGTGTCTGCATTGTTTTCAATGGAAATCTGTTGTTTAAATGAAAGAAAATATTATAGATGAGTTTTTTGTGATGAAAATGATTTTTAATTTTTTTTTTAATTTAATTTTATTTATTTTATTTTTAAACTTACTCAGCAAGGTTGTGTCTGTTGAATGGAGTTTGTGGTCTGTTTGTCTTTGGTTTGAACGACTGCTGAACTGAACTCTGTAACCGTGTCCTGGTTCTGGTTAGGGGACAATAAACAGCATCTTTCTTCAAACAGACACATCATTTCTCACAAAAGTCTTTTCACAGGCCTGTAGCACAGAGTGACAAAGCTGTAGATCGACCTCTAGTGAGCAAAACTGTCAATAACATGTGGAGGAGATTTATTCATGCAGAATAGAAAATGTGAATTTTTGAGCTTTTACATGGAAAAACAAACATTTGGCAGCTGACATGAGAATTCTGCTGGTACATTTTTATTTTTAAAACCTAAAGTGTGTAATACTCAAGTGCTAGGATATTAAAACCTCGGAGTGTGTGTGTGTATGTATGTGCGTGTGATTATGCCTGTGTGTGAAGCTTCTCAGCCTCCTCCGTCCTCACGTTGGTCAGCTGGCCCTCATGACCTGCCTCGTCTCCTGGCACCTGGGACGAGAGAAAGATGGAAATTTAGTTTAAAGACTTTTATCACCTCATCTGGTCTCAAACCTTCTTCATTGTGCAGATTGAATACAGTCTAATTGTTGCATCACGGTGCACATTTGAGGCTGTTTCTTGATTTTGTTGATAATTTGTCTCTAAATGTCAGCATCTGAAGAGCTGCTTGTAGCTGCTTTTGTCCTTTGTCATTTTCAGATATTTAGTGTAGCAAGATGGAAAATAGCAGCAATGACATGCAAGCAGAGAACAGATAATAAATAAAATATCAATTAAAAAAAGACTAAAAACTGAACAACAACCATTTAAGGGGATTATGAAAACATCCACTCAAGCACAAAAATAGGCGATCATACTGCCTGCATATGAATCAACAGTGAAAGCAACATTCAATATGATGTTGAGAAGTTTTTCATACTTCCTATGCCACAAAAATACCAAAATTCCTCCTTAAATCTGCATAAATCTTCATGTAATTTGAAGTTTGCATGATGCTCCCTGACGTGCCTGCATTCACATGCACATTAAACAAAAGCACGATGAGCTATACACGTGTTGCACATTGCATTGTGGGTAAACCTAAATGACATCAGTCCGGAGTGAAAAGGTGTGACATCATCCAGGAGGGATTCTGTTCCCATCATCCACCTGCTGAATAACATCATGTGGTGGTCAAATTGCTCCACCTGGTGGTCAGACTGCATTACTGTCTCCTCTGACGGAGACCAGCAGTCACTTACCTGACTGGCAGTGTAATGGCGCCATCTTGTGGTGATAAGATTCAATGGTACTCTCTTTCATCAGACTTACCTCCCAGTAGATGCTGTCCTCAAAGCAGATGGTGTCAGGAGGAGCTCCAAAGATGGGCAGCTTCAAAATGAAACCTAGTACAAGAAAAGACCTCGTCATTTATGAGAATAAGAAACAGTCACATCAGACACACAGTGTTGTACCAGAAAGATCAAACTTTCATGTCATCAGTATGTAAAATCATATATATATACACATTCCATTGATGCAATAAAAATGAGAGTCTGATTCTAAAGCAGAGAAACATTAACTGTCACTCTCGTCCTCTAATACTAAAGATGGAGAAGCTGAGCTCAGTTCTAAATTTAGTAGCAGTGTTCATTTCATTTTAGTTTATATTTGGTTTATTTGCTCATTTCAGTGTGTAATTTCCAAACCATAAACACATAACACACTTTTTCCTTACAATACCTCTACTCATTCCATTAACAAACAGGAGCAGGATGGACAAAAACCCCAAATCCCAGCCTCTCTCTTAATAGTAACATTACATATTATACAGATGGCCAGCCCTCCTGTGTTTACCTTCCTCTTTTTTTACAAATTAATTAAAGTCAGCATACTGAAACAATTACCTTACCATTAATAATACACAATTAGTTCATAATGTCATCATTTTTTTCTTCCTACGTTCTTTTAAATTGAATTATTACTCAGAGAGTTCCACAGTTTCACCCCATATATTGAGATGCACATCTGCTTTAATGTTAAACTACAGTGTATAAAAAAAACCTCAACTGGTATATAAACAACAATTCTGCTGGATGTGGAAGAACAAACTGCAAGAAGATGAAATCTTTTTTAACAGAGACATGAATGACCACCTTTCCAATGTTTGATATAAATGCTATGCTCTAAATATTAATACCAGCATACTTGCATGTGAACACACTCATTCTGCCTTAATCAGCTCCTAATACAAATGAAAAGTCTGGTCTTTTAAGTGCTCTACAATTATCCATTATTATTATTGGTGGTATTTTAAAGACAAGCACTTTGACTTTATTTGTGCTGAAATCTGCCTTATAAATAAAATGGCGTATTGTTTTACCAACAGATCTTTACTTTAAGAACAAACACTGAAGAGTTTTAGTTTAGAGAGTTTAAAACAAAGACTGAAATTTTCTCAGCTGATAAAGTTAATTGTCGAGTGAGTCACTGCTGTTCATAATTAACCTAACGAGCACCTGCATGCTCATTAAATGGCAGAGGGCGTTAAAATCCTCCTTTTTTAAATTTTGCTTTAATGAGTGCTGATTTGTCTAGACGTACAAGTTAATTATGGGCTAAATTTGTTTAAAAGTCAAAGTTTTTACAAAGTTTTTGAGATGTCTGAAAAGCATTTAAGGAACTTTACTCAAACGCGCTGTCATGATCTGCTTCACATAAGGAATCAAGTTTTTGAGATGCTGTTCAAACTTCTGTCCTCTGTACGTCAGATTTCCTGGAAATGTGGACATCTTGTGGCCCCCAAAATGTGTTGTTTTAACTCTGTGTTGTTCATATGACCTGTTGAAGGATGTGACACCTACCGACAATAAGTCCTCCCAACAGGGCGATGCCGAGGGTGACAGCAAGGGAAATGGCCTGCAGTCCACCCTGGTATGACGCTTGAACTTCACCGCTCGCCACGTCAGGGAACACATCTTCCATCCTGAAACACACGAAGAGGAAAAACCACAAGTCAGGAAACACACAGACAAGGACGGACTTCTGCTGACTTATTCTAACTTACTCTAGCATACTTTCTGCCACCAAAGGTCCCCCTATCAAAACAATGAAAACAAAGACGTAGTTTGATGAAGTCATTAAGCAGCATGGGATCATGGGATTTGTTTCATTGTTAAGCAGCCTCCATGTCAGATGAAAATCTCTCTGAGTGACTCAGACAAAAATGTTTGCAGAAGAGATTCAAAGTTTGATTCATGTTACGTTTCGGCCC
>JAPQLA010000024.1:1450163-1466079 GCA_029822935.1 Naso vlamingii | reverse complement strand
GGTTGTTCTCATGTGGTTACCAACTGAACGCCAAGTTTTTTATTTACACAAAATTCACAACACTACTTCACGACTTTACGAGTTCCATTTGAAGGCAGCAATATAGCTTGCAATGATCAAGGCCATGCTTGTTCATGCACTCACTTGGCATGCAGGTGATCAGAGGCTCCTCCCACTGGCCACCAGGCAGACACCTGATTACCGGATTCAGTTTCTGTACAAATCCGTCCTCACAGTAGTACCGCACCTGCATGTTGGTCTCATAGCGCGGCCGCTTCTTCCCAAACACCTTAGCGTTTGGAACGTTCGGGGGCTCGCCACAGGAAGCTATTCATCAGGAAAAAAAAAATTGAGACAGTTTTGTTTCTCGTCACCACTAAGGGTGAAGAAAAGACTTTAGAAAAGATTCAAATCACGTGATCTTACAGAAGCCTTTCTTGCAGGTGTAGGACAGGTGGTAGTTGCACGGCACATCGCTCCAGTGGCCGCCGTCATGCCACACCATCACTGCACAGTCCTCGCCAGAAAGGAAGTAGCTGTCTGGCTGCCCTTTGAACCAGTTCTCATAGAGCTGATGGAGGCAGAGCAGATTGATAAAAGCTGAATTAAAAGCAGGTTTTTCAAATAATGATTTTAGTGTTTCTTTAACCTTCACATAAACATTAAAAAAGTCTTCTTCTCTTCCAAGAATGACGACAGGTCGAAACACACAAAGTAATAAAAAGTCTTAAACTCAGTAAATCTCACCAGCGGGTTCCCGTCTGACCAGCGGAAGTCTCCCTCAATGGTTCTGTCATTCAGTCCAATCCACTGATATTCTCTGTATTTGTCTAAAATGAAAAAAGGTATGGAGAGAAAATAAGAGGCATAACACTTTAATGAATGAAATGTAAGCACACTGTCAAAAATTATCCTAAAACTGACATTAGAGTATAAATCTGATAGCAGTTTTATTAATGACAGCATAGAATAAAACAAGTCAAAACTGAGCCTGGAATTGCATTAAAATAATTTATAAAATATAAGATAAAATGCTTTTGTTCTAGTTTTCAGTGGCATCTTACTACCATTGATGATTTATTTTGGAAGTTAATAAAGAGTCACGATATAATTCCCTGCATTCCCACAGAGTCGAGTGATTTTGTAAAGACGAGTCCCTCAGCTAACAGGTATGAATAAAAAATCTGCCCTCAGCGTAAAACACAACCACCTGAGGAATGTCAGATAAGCATCTCATCGCCTCGTTGCCAGACCAAATACCGACAGCAGCTTCAAAACCGTGACAATTTCTAGGAAAAACGGCGTTCAGTGAGAGGGAAGACATGAAAGGTCGTTGTTGTGTCTTGTCTGACGACCCTGAAGGTTCAGTGTTTGTTTTTTTGAGAGAAGAGAATTGAGGAATGTTACCATGAAAGATCGGCACTTTGATTTCTGCTGTAAGAAATGTGTTCATCCCTGCTGAAGTGTCGTTTAGCAAAACACTAAAGTCAGATTTTCCTGCTGAGCTGCAGTCTTTCATATCCTTTATGTTTTTGTAATTAAATTGTAAAGGCTACTT
This sequence comes from Naso vlamingii, assembly GCA_029822935.1. NCBI lineage: Eukaryota > Metazoa > Chordata > Actinopteri > Acanthuriformes > Acanthuridae > Naso > Naso vlamingii. The sequence goes on along the minus strand of JAPQLA010000024.1, from coordinate 1,464,521 downwards.
TATTATGTTTGATTACATTTTGCAATAGTTTTTAGTTTTTATTCCACAGAGACAAACAGTTTATCAGGGATGAAAAGACTACAAAAAAATCTGCTAAAGTAGAAGCACTGTACATGCGATGTAAAAGCAAAAAGCAGCTCATTTAATATGTACTCAGAGTTAAAGTTAGACTACTTGTTACTTTTTTGGGGGATTGTGATATCATCTCTCCATCTTCATCTGTCTCCATCTCTGCATGCCAAAGTCCCTTTGCTATCTGTGTGTGTGTCACCGACTGTTGTTCACCTTATGGCGCTGCAGTTAGGCAGCCAGAGCCAATCAGATGGACAGTTACTGGCACCAGCTCACAAACAATTCGCAGGAACTCATTGTTTCAGCTTTTTGTTTGCTTGTTTTCCTTTGTAACTGAAGGTATTTAAAATGTACTGAAACACAGTTACTTGCAACAATATTTACTCAAGTGAAAGAAAAATGACTGATTAGTTTAAAGTATTAGTACACAAAAATGTTACTCAATTACAGTAACTTGAGTAAATTTAACTCATTACTTTCCACCCCTGTAGTTTGTCATGAACCATGAACACTTGAACGCTGTGCCAGCATCTTTCATGATGTGCATGTCAGCTGAATGTCTCCTGTTTTGAGTGTCTGATAAAGTTTGAAGATCGCCGCCTAGCTGTCAGTTTTTACACGTCAGGGGAAGTTCTGAATCTTTGACTAAACAAGAGTCGATTCATTGTTTCTCTGCAGGATTAAATGTGTCAGCATGTTTTATTCTGCAGCTCTGCAAACTGGTTTACAAGAACACACTGAACCTGTAAACATGTGAGTCTCAGTCTGAAACTTTGGTCATCATGATCAAGTAATCAAATGTCATAATGTCATGCAAACACAATCATCAGCGTGTCACCTCACTGGTTGAGCACCAGAATTAAATGTTTGCACGTTACGTCTCTGCAAACCTCAAAATGTTTAAGTTTTGGTGATATCAGTGACAGTTCAGATTGTATGCATTGTGATCTGACTGTAATGATCCCCAGTACAACTGTGCTGTTTCTGTGTTTACACTGCCCTCTAGTGTCCTGTGGGTTACTTGTGTGAGCTCAGGCACACCTGAGGATCATCATGTCATCAGCTCCGCTGTTTGTCCATCGTGGCTTTCCTTCCACAGTTTGCCACGTCGTTTTGTCCGTCACAGAGTGAAGCAACATTCAAGTCACTCGCTATTTTTCCACATTTTTTTAGCGTCAGTCTGATTTCTTTGTGCTCAGAATCACCCACGTGTGATTCAGATTTTAAGAACAATCTACCAGCCTGCTCACCTTCAGCCACCACCTTGGATCATCTTCTCCTGTCTGCTTTCACTCACTGAAGCATCTGACAGCCACTCAGCGACATTTAAATAAACCTTTAAAACGTTCAAAACTCGTGCTAAACTCTAACACTGACTTTCTCATTTGGAGGAGGAGGGGATGTTGATGGAGAGACCACCAGTTTGAGACCACTTTGCTTCCTGTTTAAATATTTTTGGACATCTGTATGATGGTGAATCATCTTAAGGATTTTCCCTGCGCTAACGTGTTTGTTGGACCTGAAGCTAACCAGCTCTTAGCTGCAGAGCTGTCACAACATAAATTTGTGGAAATGTATTTTACTGTTGATGTAGTCCTGCTCCTCAGGGGTCATGACAGAAAGCAGATGTCCTCCACACACGCGGCAGTGCTGCTCCGCCACCTCCCAGCTCTGCCTCTTGGTGAAGTGACGATAACAAAAGCCCTGAAACGTCTCCCAGCCGGGCTCACACGCCTCCAGCTCTGCAGAACAGAGACACCATGGAGCAGAGGAGAAAGAGGAGATACAAGTAAACTACTGACATTTGGTCTCCCTGAAGTTTGGAGAAATTTGTGTTTTTATTTTAATAAATGACACTGAACCTGTCTGGCACAAGTCTCCTCCATAACCGGGCAAGCAAATGCACCTCATTGGTTCACCGTCGACACAAGTGCCTCCATTGGAACAAGGGTTCTCCAGGCACGAGTCTGCAGCCACGTGAAGACAGCGAGACTTTTGAACAGAGCTTCAAGCAATTTCATACACAGTTCATTATTCCGCTATTTTAAAATTCAGATCATCTCTCAGAATTATACAGTTCTATAAAGAACTGTTTGGAGACCAGATTTAGCCTCTAGCCGTTTTCCATCTGAAATGACTCTTGCTTTCATATCAACAGTAATTTCACCAATTTATTTAACTTGACTGTATTTTTTTAGGACAACACCATGGTTTTTTTTCTTGAGTCTTGCAATCTCACAAACCAATCCTTCCTGATGTCCTAAAAAAATAACTGAAGAAATTCCAGACATTTTTTAACACCTTAATATAAAATTAAATGTAATAATATAAATAAATAAAATAATTAAATATAAATAAATAAAATAAAATTGCCTTAAAGACAACCACCAGTAGAGGGAGCTGTTACATCAAGAAGAAGACTCACTGCTAGGTTAAAAAATAATAATAATAATCAAATTGTCTACACAACAGTGAGAAAATGTAAAAAGTTAACCAGCCTGCAGTGATACATGGAGGATGGACAGACATCAGTGTGTGGCCCATCTGCATTCGTTAGGATTTTTAAATACTCAAATTAATTTAAGTGATGCTATTGAACATCAAAAAAAAAAATGGATGAGCATGTGTGAGTATTTTCAGAGTAAACCATAAAAACGTTTGCAGAAGCAGCTCAATGTTTCCTTCTGTTTTTTACATGGTGGGCGGAGTCGTCACAAATTTTAGGGAGAACAACAATAAAATACTTTTATTTTGTATAATTTAGTAATTGTTACAAATGGGTGGATTAGAGCTGCACCGATTCATTGAATAATTGATTAATCAATCGATAGAGAATCAATCACCAACTATTTTGACAATTATTTCAGTCATCTTTCAAATAAAAAGGTAAAAAGAATGGCTGGTTTAGCCTCTTAAATGTGAGGATTTGCTGCTTTTCTGTGAAATTAATGAAAATAAATGAGGAGTATTTGTGTTTTGATCTGTTGTTTGGACAAAAGAAGCAATCTGAAGACATCACATTGGACTCTGGGAAACTGAGAGGAGCATTTTTCACACTTTTTTTTTTTTTTTTACATTTCATGGAATAAATGATCGTGAAAATAGTCGGCAGATTATTCTATAATGAAAACAGACTAATGATCAGTTGCAGCTCTAGTGTGAATTTAGAAAAAAATCACATAAAAACATTTACATTTTAGATTTTTTTAAATTTATTTATTTATTTATTTGTTTTGGCCTTGTTGAACTTGAAGAACAGAATTGGTCACATGTTAAAAATGCATAATCAAAGCCTTCTCGTGTTACACAGTGAGGTGCTTTGCTGTGTGATTTTCTTTCAGAATTAATTTAAAAAGTAAAGCTAACTCCCTGTGGTGCTGAGTCAGCTTGAGGTGCTAAACTGCAGCGTCCAGTAAATCTTTGTCCTGATTTTGCTTTTTCAGAGACAGCCGCTCGCTTCCCAAATCACCATAAAGCAAACCAGCACGAGCTGTTCCTGTCATCACCACATGTGCGGCACTTCGCTGTGGACGGTTCACCTGAGACACCCTCTTGTCTGGCAGCAGGCAGAGACGCAGCCATGGCTGGATGCCTCTCGCCGCCTTTCTGAAAATACTCCGGTTCCACGGTGGGAGCGGCGATCGTCACGTCACTGCTGTCGGTGGTCAGTGTTAGACCGGGTTCCTCATCATCATCATCATCATCATCATCCAGACGCCATGCGCATATTTTATCTGCAGGCTCCTCTGTGCTGCTCTGCTCCTCACCTCCCTCTGATCCATGCTCTGCTCAGACAGTTTGTTACATGTTACAGGTTATTTCTACTATCTCTTCAACTTTTGTGCTTTCAAGACAAAAGTATGTGACTGTATCGACAATTTGTTCTGCAGCAGCTTCTGTCTCCAGGCTGAAAGGTTCCTCAATTCATCCTCAGCTTTAAATTGTTGAAATTTTTAGAATCTAACCTGGTGACGGGCATTAAAAACAACACGAACAAAATCTAAAAGTTTCTTGATGGTCTCATTTGCTTACGCAAGTCACATTTAAGCATCAAAGTACATAAACTTGGTTACTGTACTTAAGAAGTTATTTCAGGTATCTGCACTTTACTTGACTTTTTTTTCTGGACAGTTTTCAACTTTTCCTCTCTACATTTGAACACAAATATCTGAACTTGCTCCTCATTACGTTTTCCAAACAGACTCGTTACTTTAGTTTGAATGCTTTTGTTTTTTTTGGCTGAGATCAGGACGCTTCACCAACCCAAAATGTCTCTGTTTGACATTCTGGGAATGAGACTCAACAATCAGCTCATTTTCGGACAAATCCTACAGATTCTACCTTTAAGTTTAATGAGTCTTTGCATTATATTAACATAACGTGAGCTTCAGTTAGCTTGGCATAAAAATGACCTTCAGAGGGAAACTTTTTACTTTGATACTTTGAGTACATTTCACAACTGGTACTTAATTACTTTTACTCAAGGAAAAAAGTTGAGTCAGTACTTACACTTTAAGCAGAGTCTTTTTTTACACAAGTATATGTAGGCTACTTCTATTTAAAGTGGAGTCAGTAGGATTTTACTAGAAGATAAAATATAGACGTATGCAACAGAAATGCTGCTCAATCATCACATCTGGGCCTCTATAGATGTGTGGTGATGACTGTGTCTGCAGAGCTCCGCCCTCTGCCTGTATTTTGATGTTTTGCTTGTCTTAGGAGCTGCCTGGGACGTTTCTGGGTGGGGTGGGGGGTGTTTCCCCCAGCCAATGACAGCGCGCAGGTGAGGTTGAGAGCATCACGACTGGATGCTGCTCAGACCGCAGGAAATTATGGATGTGTACATAGCAATGAAGAAAAGGGAATATAGCCCCAGCGAGGCAAAACATCAAGCAGATAAAGTTCGTTCCAGAACGAGAGTGAATCTCAGTTTGACTTTCAGCTGCTTTCGAGCACTGATGGAGAGGCTGGGGATGAAGAGCGACACGGAATCAGTTTGCTTTCTGCTGGACAGGAAGATGACAAACACCAGCAGTTAGCTTATTAGCTTACTAAATCATCAACTTCTCCATTAAACAAATGTAATATTCCTACGTAGCGTGCTGTGTAACATTAGGTAAGCAGTCTAACAGTACACATAGTACGCGCTAAGTTACGATACTTCTGGTGCACTGAGCCGGGAGGAGGGGCCCAGTTTGAATGTTGTGTTTACAAACAGCAATGAACAAATGCTGCTGACTCCACCTTTAAGTAAAGAATGTGTGTACTTTTGTCACCTCTAGCATCAGTATTAAATTATGACTTCATAAGTTGAAAGTTAAACAACATGAGTATTGAATCTGCTGCTCCCTGTTTATTCATTAGTTTACATGCTGAAAATTTTCAGAGTTAAATCAGTTAACTAATAAGTTAACTAATTAAAACAGTAACTAATTACATTTACTCGCATTACTGTAACTGAATAGTTTTTTGTGTACTTGTACTTTTTTTAGTAGCTTTTGAAATCTGTAATTTTACTTTTACTGAAGTAGATTTTGTTTGAAGTATTGTACTTCACTTGGGTAAAAAAAAAAGTTTTCTATAAACTAGTGCTGCAGCTGCTTGCCAGTATCTGTCCGTCTGATTGGCTCCGGCTGACTGACTGCAGCGCCACAAGGTGAACAACAGTCACACACCCAGACGGCAAGGGGACATTTTTGCGCAGATGCGGAGTGAGAATAACTTTTACTCTGAGTACACTTTTAATGAGCTACTTTTTACTTTTACTTGAGTACATTTTTACACCAGTAATTTCATTTCTATTAAGTAACATTTTATTGAACTAACAGTATTTCTTCTAAAGCAGATTTTTTTCTGTGCTCTGTCCACCCCTGGTTAAATGGTTATTATTTTCTCAGTTAATGGGGTAATCATTTAGTGCAGTGGGGTCTTTTCTCCATCATAAAGAGGATGATTTAATTTGACTATAATTCCATTCATCAGTAACATAATGCCAGAAAATCTAATTATTTTGACAACAGGTTTCAAATAACAGCAACAAACAGCAGGATACAAACTTTTCAGAGACACCTTGCTGTTTCATACCTGGAATATATTTTTGTATGTCATTAGACTGACCGTTGATGCTGCTGGTGGGGATCACAGACACGACCTCGTGCTCCGTAGATGCATCATCGGATTGTTCAGTGACAGGAGGCTCTGCGCTGTATTCCCGATCAGAACGAGACTCCTGTGGTGAGGAGGAGGAGGGCTCCGGTTCCCAGCTGGGTGTGAGGGTCAGACGAGGGATCAGGGTGATTTTTACATCTGATGGACGAGGTTCATCAGTGCCAGCGTCACCGCCGAGTCCCTCAGAGTTGTGGTCTGTCGAAGGAGTTGGATTTGTCAACAGGAGTCCAGATTTCACTTCTGGACGCTCTCCAGATGATTCACCTGATCCCTCTCTGGCTTCTTGTTCCATCTCCTCTCCATCACTCTCTGTGACATTTGGAGCTGTGCTGTGGAAAACTTCCCCTAATCCCTCCAGCTCAGCTTTGTCCTGGATGTCCTCCGGAGCTTCGGCCCCAGATGGAGCATTGTTTTTGGGTGTGAAGGTCAGAATTTCTGGGGAGTTGGCTTCAGCTTCCATGGAGGGAGCAGACAGGGTCACAGTTATTGGGGATGTCAGAGAAGTGGTCCCTGGATCACTGCTGTCGCCCGAATGCTCACTGACTGTGACGACGTCTTCAGTTGGGACCTCAGCAGGATGACTGTGTCCGCTCTGTTCATCTGCATCACCCGGTTCTGCCTCCTCTGAGGTGCTGTTAGATTCCTGATCACCGTGATCGACCAAGATGGACGACTCCACTGTCACACCGAGGAGTTCTCGAGCAGAATCAGGACCTGTTGACAGAGGGGGAACTTTTAAAAAATTTAAAGTAACTTATTTTGAAACACAGCAGGAAATAAAGATAATAACAACATTTGCCTACTGCAGTTCTGACTAATTCAAGCATCTCAGTTAAACCAAATGCATTGCAGCTTTAAGTTGTGCAATAGAGCATTTGTAGACATTTATTTATACATTGCATACATTTTTTAAAATTTGAAGGTTACGTTTAAGTCCAGGGTGACTGCAGTAAACATGTTGATGCTAGTCTTGGACAGATTCTGTCTATGGCATCGAGTGAAAAATCTTTAATGAGGAGCGATGTGACATTAATGCCACAAACAATGTTGGTCCCAAGAATGGTTGAATCCTAAAGACTTTATTTAGATTTAACATTAAAAAAGACTGTCATCTATACTGCCCTTAGTAACATACTAAGTTAACTGATGGTGCATTCACGTAGTGTTGGAATGAAATAAAAAAAATTGTTTCCTCCTTATAAATATTCACAGGAATGCTTGAAGTCAGAACAAAAACTCCACAATAATGGATGAGAGGTTTTTCTTTTCTTTTCTTTTCTTTGCATATTAATGTTTGGTAACACCTCACTTAAAGCATGCATCTATAATGCATTATGAACATACTTATAACGTGTTATAATGCGACTATAGTACTGTATAATAATAGTATTCATAATGTGTTATAATGCATTATAGAGACCAGCTTCATAGAAAATGTTACCCAATAGTTTACTAGCGGGTAATTTGTGGGTAATAGTAGGTTGCTACTATTAGTTACTATCAATATAGAGTAATCTTGATTAGTTAGAAAAGTTAAAATACAACAAATCTCCGTGTTGTTTGCACATAATGACTTAATGATGCCATAATTTTGCCTTTTTGTTGTATCTTTTGCATTGACTGGTCACTGTTTACTGCTTTTGCCTTGCTTACTTTGTCTGTCAAACTGTCTTGTAAACCTCTGTTTTTAAGGGTGCTATAAAGTTGTTATTGTTATTTTTGTTATTAATTACTAATTATTAGTACAAATAATAACTCACAAACACAAAAGTCACAACAACAACAACTGTCTTTCCGGAATTTTGGTCAGCTTGTTATGCTACGTATTTAGCATGCAACAGTAACAGGCTAAATGTTACCATGTTACTATTCTGATGTTACTAAAAGTTATGTACTAAAGATTAGTATGCTAACATGCTTACTGTTTCAGTATAGCCAAAACATTCTTATAACAGCCAAACAGGCTAACATGATGAATAGTCTTAGATGTCCTATAAAGCCTACAATGCAGAAAACGAACCTGGCCAAACAGCACCACCATCAGGTCAAAATATTCTATTGCTCAATTTGTGTTTCATGTTTTGTAGCGTGTTTAGAAAGTTTGTGAGAATGCTGGAATTTTACCCTCGAGTAAATGACCCAAAATTAAGCAAGTCAAGCATTTGTTCACAATGGCACCTTTAACACTCACTGACTGTGGTTACCTGAATCAGAAGGAGGGACCAGTTCAGAGGTGACAGGGGTTTCCATAACAACCAAACTTTCAGTCACTGAGTTTTCCTCCTCTGGAGGACTTGCACTCTCCTCCCCAGAATCCTCTTCTGTTGGCTGGCTCTCTGATGTGCTGCTGTCAAAAGCAGGCAACAGGGTGGTGGAGTGGACAGGTGTGTCCTCAGTGTGAGGTGAAGCAGTCAGCACTGATAACTCCTCAACAGGACGAGTGCTGGCTTCCTCTAGCTGCCCTGAAACGTCTGACGAGGTGCTCGAGGAGACGAGCTCAGTTACAAAATCATGTTCTGGGTGAACATCTGGACTGTGGTCCTCTTGTAAAACAGGATGGTCGCCCACATGAGGAATCTCTGGGGAGCTGCTGAGGAACTCGTTTGCTGATGTTGCATTAAAACCTGCCATACCTGAGCTCTCAGACACAGAAACATGATGCTCTGAGGTTCCTCCGCTCTCTGAAGTTGTTGCAGCAGTATCTACAGCAGCAGTTACTGCAGCGTCAGTCTTTGGAGGGCTTGTCTGAAGTACGTGTGACTCTTCATGATCTGTGTCTGGGTTCTCTCCAGGTGCTGGTTGATGGGACTCTGGGTGGCTGGCCTTCTCTATAAGCTCCAAAGTCTCCTCTGTGGTCAAGTGCTCTACATGCTCAGGTGGAGGAGTGACAGACTGATGAAGGTCCACCGTCAGCTCTGGCTCCTTGTCATGACCCACAGGCCCGTGCTTTACAGGACTGTCCGTGTGTTCGTGTTGGACCTCTTCAGGCTCTTTCGCTGTCACCTCGCTCAGGCTGAACTCCTCCTCTGCAGGGTTAGTTAGGAAAACAATGTCTTGGCCAATGTCCTCTGGCTCAGTGGCAACAAAGTCCTGAGGGGATTCTGTGTACGGGCCGTTATCGCCTGGAAGTAAGAGCAGAGTGAGAAAATGCTTTGTGCTGTAAATGGACTCAGAGGAAAAAGGCAGGACTGCAAGACGACTCTTACTTCTAAAGCAGTAGACATCATGTCGAGTATGAACCTCTGGGAAGCCTGTCTGGTTGCTGTAGCGATAGACAGTTCTGACCCCGGGTTCACCACCTCCACAGCGCTCTCTAGGGGTGACGATGGGGTAACGCACACTCCCGTCTGCCAGCCACCCCGGACTGCAGTGGTTCAGGCCATCGTTCCAGGCTGCGTACATCTGAGCAGTGGTGCTCAGCTCGGCGCCATGACTCAGACAGAACGCCTTGGCCTCCCAGAAGGTGAAGCGCTGGGGGGCGGAGCCATGGAACACTTCACCTTCACACAAGGAGACAGGTGAGAAGTTTTGGTGATTTTTATGGTGAGCCGGCCTTGTGGTTGCAAGAAGTATAAGTGGTCCAATTAATCATAAATACGTTGTGTCCCTTTTCTTTGTTATAAGTAGCAACTTTAAGTACCAAACTAGACTGAAACAACATTTGTTTATGGAGCTCGCTTACGCCTCATTACCACCAGTGCTGGGGAGTAAGTACTTATATGTAATTTAATTATAAAATAAATGTAACTGTAATCAGTAACTGTTACGTAGAAAGAATGTGTTAAAATTACAACTGCCTCTGGAAGATGTTAAGGATTATGAAATAGGTTACATCTGAATATTTTCTGTAAAAAGCTCAGGCTGTATGTTGAATAATATTCATTTTGTTGGTCTGCATGTTTTTGATGTGCACAATGTCTTCTTTAGTCATTTCCAGTCAAGGCTGTTTAGTAAAGTTTGATGCTCTGATGCTTTTGATTGGTTCTCTCATTTGAATTTGCAGAACCCCACATCTGCCATTAACACTGCCTGGTTTATACATCTTAAAATGGTTAACAGTTGAAAACATTCATTAAAAATTTAGGAAAGTAATTAGATGTAATAAGTTACATTACTTTGATAAAGTAATTAAAGTAGTTACATTACTTATTACATTTTAAATAGGATAACATGTAAGCTGTAACATAATACATTTCCAAAGTAACCCTCCCACCCCTGGTTAACACTTGCTCAGGCAAGTCAACCAGAAATCCATTCATTCCTACTTAAATTTGCCTCAAGTACATTGAAATTGAACTTTTGCAGTAGATTTCAAAGATACGATATGACAGTGTGCTAGCTCAGCTAACAAGCTGCTATAGCTAACAGGCTACTTCCTTCCTTCCAGTTGCTCATCTTGAGTTGAGTGAGTTTGTATAATTAAAACAAATTAATTTTCTAACACATCATGAATCTGAGTAGAATTATTCTGCTACAGTTATGATGTTACATGTTAATGATCATTTTCATTAGTTCAATAAGAAAAGCGGTCAGATTGTCTTTTCAGTTTGATATGAAATACAGGTAGTTTCTTACAAAGTGTGGGATGTGACATGGATTTGTTAATTTTTTTCTTCTTCTCACGCACTTTTTAGAAAATACATTTTTACAAATTGCACCCGCATTTTATTCCCATCTCACACTTGTTTAATAAAACGCACGAGCAATTTATAAAATACGTGCAAATTATAAAACGTGCACACGAAATAGAAATCATGCAGGCTTTTTTAAAAAAATAAACACATCCATCATGTCACCACCCGGGCTCCACAGTTTTTTTTTTAACTTATGTAAAGAAATGCATTTACTTGTGTTAGACACTAGGAGCATTATCCGAACATATACGGACAGCAGTCATATATGTATGTGGAAATGAGGCGAAAGTGCTTTATGCAAAAACAAAACACAACGCTGGAAGCACAGTATGGTCTAGACAGAATGTATGTTGTAGCGTTGGGTTTTCCTTCATTTAAAAATGAGGTCCTCCTGACAGAAAGAAAGACCCAAATCAAATGTAAACAAAACAGAAGTGTCCTTATAATTCGACCACATAGTCTAAGTGGGTTAAGCTGGGAGATTTGTTTGCAGTCTGCCTCAAAACTCAGGGAGCTTGCAGCAGTTCCTGCATAAAAGCTGCAGATGAAATTTTTCTTAACTGAACACTCGTCTTACCCTCAACGTTCTCCACATAACAGTAGACATCATAAAGCTCATCAGGCTCTAACAGTCCGTAGTTTCTCACTCCTGGCAATCCATCCATGTCCCCAAAACATCCCTCTCTTGGCATCTGAATGGGATATCTGTGGAGGGACATATTGCACAGCACCGAAACACTGAGTGTCCCTTCCTCCATAATGGCATCACTCCAAACATCACACGTGTTTGAGCCCTTCTCTGAGAGACTGGTGAAGCGTTTGTTCCCAGATCGGATCAGATGAGAGCCTCTCAGCTACTTGATGATCTGTGCGCTCTGATGTGCAAATCAAATGTCAGCTAGCTGAGTGGCCAACTACCAGTCCTCCAAAGTGACTGATCCTCCGCTCGGCCACGTGGACTGCAACACATCAGAGCTGAACATATGAGGACCTAAAAATTTTACTTCTACATAACACAGATGCAGAATTTTCAAGCTAAGAGGCCCCTCGATCAAGTTTTGAGTGATGTGTCGTGTTTGACATGTTGGACCATGTTGTCTCTCTCACCTCACCGAACCATCGGACAGCCAGCCTGCATCGCACTGCTCGTATCCACTGTGGTAGGCGGCCAGGAGCTGATCTGGAGAGGCTATTTCAGCCCCAATCTCATTACACGCCTCTCTGGCCTGCTCAAAGGTGAAGGCGTAGCGGCTGGATGCATCACGATAATGGAACACCACCCCTGTAAAACCCCAAACAACAGCTTTATGAACTGTGGGTCCTGTTGTGTTTTATGTGAGGCAAGGTGACAGAGAGAGGAGGAGGAGGAAAAAGTTCTATTTCCATTAAACTGTCACAAGTTTAAAATATCCATAAACTGCCTCTATGGGAACTTCTCCAGGAGGAAAATGTTGCATTATTAAGTACCAATTAGAGCGGATGATTTTGATGGTTTGTTCAGACAGAAGCAACAGTTTCTCTTGAGGCAGGATTACAAACAAAGTCAATCAAAAATACGAATAGATACAATTCATCTCATTCTCAATGTTGCATGAATGGAAAATATTCAACTTGAGGAAAACCTGCTCATTTTGTTGCCCTCAATTTTAAGAATTAAAGGTGTTGTTGTTCTGGATTGCATTTCATAGTAACATTCTCTTATTTTGCCCACCTTGTTAAATGCAGGCGTAGATGCAATCTTAGTAACACCTTTGAGGAGACAACATAGGAGATTTGTGAGTGCCGTAAAAGTGGATGCAGACCAATGACAGACTCAGGATGTTTGAGGGGCAGGGGCAAAATTTAAAAAAGGGGCACTTATTGTATGCAGTGGGGTGACAAGCACGTAACTGCATTTTGTCAACCAGAAGGGCACCCCACTATGTTTTCCCCACTGGATGGGCACCAGTGAAGGCACTTCATCGTGTTATATCTACCATAGGGCATCCAAAAGGGCACTGTTGCTGTGTTTTTTCTCACATTAGGTCACCATGGGGGGCATTGCCCCCCGCCATTCCTCAGAATCCACCAGTGATGCAGACTTTATTGTTAGGTCAGGTGTTTTGTTATTTTGTCCACAGTATTTTGTCAAAAAAGCATGTGAATAGTGGCGGGCAAAATAAATGTGGCGCTTACTTTGATTCAAATGTGCAGCATCTTTTTCCTTTTTTAGTATTTATGCACTATGCTGTATGTACCCCACCTTTGATTTTGAATTGAACCACGTCGTCAGCGTCCTCCAGGCCCTGCTGCACCTCGCAGCGGTAGAAGCCGGTATCATTCTGCCTCAGGCTCTGCAGCCGCAGCGTGAGGTCGGCGGGGGAGTGGGCGTAGTAGAGCAGCGAGGCTCTGTCTTTGTAGGCCTCGTTGACTCTCACCCTGTCTCCACGAGCCACCAGGATCTCCGTCTCTTGGCCGTGATTTAGAACACTCCATTTGACCCGGGGGAGGGACAGCACGGCATGGCGGCCGTTGGTGGAGGGGGACGGCGGCGGATGGGCCAATGACACCAGGCAGGGTATCGTCACAGAGCCGCCCAATACGCCAAACGAAGGCCGGCTGATGGGGATGGTCACCTGGAGAAGCTTGGAATCATCTGTGGAGAGGCAAGCTTTAAAGTAATACATGACATTTAGAGCTTTTATTCCTTCTTATATAATGAAGATTGACATCATTTTCCTATCTGTAGCCTATCTGGAGCCAGGAGACGGTTAGCCTAGCTTAGCTTAGCAAATATCATGAGCATATTAGTTTTTTTCATCCTAAAGAAAGCATGAGTTTCTAAACTACATTTTTTAACACTCTAGCCCATTGTTGTTGAGATTAAACCAAAAGTGCACTGCGCTTATATTGACACAGCTAAAGGAAAAAATATTCAAACATGTCCTTCAGTCCATCAGTTCACCTTGATTTTCTGCAGAGACACCTTTAAAAAAATGGCCTCCCGAGTGCACACTTCAGCAAAAATGGTGAACAACAGGAAATATTTAAAGAGCAACCTGCTGCCCTTAAAAGTCAGGTGTCATGTATGAATTAATGGATGTCAGTGGAGGATGGTTATGGTGGAAGTGACAGGGACAGAGAGGGAGGGGTGCGTACCTGACTCGTGGTGGGTGGTGGAGGACGATGGCAGGACGAGGAGACAGATGGCACACAGCAGCACTGCGAGAAGCTCATCCAGTCTGGGGCTGAAAGACAAGAAAGAGGGGGAGGGACAAAATGTCTCAACTTAAAATGACAAAAATTCTGGACTGCAGTGTTTAAAGCAGTTCAAAGCATCTAACTGGTGAAATGTTGTAATCTCACCAAAACTTTGTGTCGAAATAAGTGAAAAGCAGCAGACTTTGTCGTCAGGGAGACCAGACGAAGATTTACAGGCAAACTTTTCTTCTTTTAAGGATGGTTACCAGCAACAACAGTGTGGATGGTATTGTTTTCACTGTGT
>JAPQLA010000024.1:1398748-1408851 GCA_029822935.1 Naso vlamingii | reverse complement strand
TAGCTTTTCCCAAAAGCTCCTCGTGTTTCTCTCAACAGGTCAAAAAGGATCTAAAGGCCTCGCAGGTGATCCAGGTATAGGGCTGCCGGGACCTGACGGACCACAGGGTGTCAGAGGTGCGTCACTGTTCATTTCCACACATTCAAAACTGAACATAAGTGACATCTGGAGAGAACATCCGTACCAAGATGAGCCATCACTGTCTCTGCAGCTGGATCCTCACCATCCTTTCACTGTGCAACCTTATTTTGCAAAATGACAAGAAAAACACTGAAAACCTTTTTTGCCAAAAACCTGAAACTGAAATGAATTTCCTGTTTGTTTTCATTGTTTTATACGTTTGAGTTTTTGTTTATGATTATTTCCCTGCTGGGAACAACGATGACGGGACTGGATGACGTTTTTGGATCATCATAAGTGTTTTATTTTTGTGATGTCAACAAAAAAAAAAACCAATAAGCAAAGTCTGTAAAATACTCATTTCTATTCTGCTACAGTCTTAATGCCGTAAAGCAGCTGGTAGGTGTGAATCAAATTCTGACATTTTCATCAGTTTTCTCCTCTCACACTTGAAGGTCATGACTTAAATTTCTTAGAGGCCTGTTTTTTTCCATCACTTAACTCTCTATAGGTTGATATATTTTATCATTTCTTCTCCGCAGGTTTACCAGGTAACCCAGCAGAACCCAAAAATGGCATGGAGGGTCCCCGAGGGCCCCAAGGCTTCCCTGGTGCAGTCGGTCAAACCGGCATGCTCGGTATCCCAGGCACTCCAGGCTTTTGCGAGGCGAGGGACTGCAGCATTCATGCGCCAGTGATGCGCAAAGAGCAGGGTCTGGTGAAAGGTCCCATCAGTTCAAAAATGTGAACCCGTACAACGAGCACCCTTGTGGGTTTATAGAAAAGCTGATATTCACCTTCAGATTTCATGTCAACAAATTTCCTGCTGACATTAGAACTGGGTTTAAATGGGACAAAAAGCTTTTTAAAACAACTGGAAGGCTGATTTAATCCTTTACTGACTTAAATGTCAGTGGATCCAGGATAGTACTGTGGGGCACTCCGCTGGTTGGCAGGCTTGATAAAAGATGGAAACTGCAGGAGTGAAACCAGGGCAGAGTTTTCCATCTGAGACAAACAAGGCTGCAACTGAACTTTTAACATTGTTGATTTTTTTTTTTTTTTTTTTTTTGACTCTTGACTTTTGATGCAAAAACATTGTGTCAGTGTTATCTTTCCTTAAGTTCATTTTTTGTTTTCACAGGTTGAATAAAAATAAAAATTTCATGTAAATATTTTGTAAAGTATCTCAAATACATGTACTGTGTTCTGAAATATGTTTCAGATAAACTGTTTTTTTTCTTTACTCTTGAGTCTTCAGTTTGTTGGTCATCGTATATTTTAGAGGTTGTGCTTTCAATTCTGGAAAATGACATTTGAGAAAAGATCAATCACTGAAAAAACCTGCTTCAAGACAAATTGCTGCATACTTGTTTAATATTAATAGTTTCTAGTATCATCACAGGAAAGCAGTATCTGATTACTTCATGTGTTTCAAGATGGCTTTCAGATTTAAGAATTCTGACAAACTGCGGTCAAACTTTAAGTTTATTTCAAAGTTGATAAGCCCTCACATTTATAATTAAAACCCAATGCTAAAAATTAAATTTATCCTGCTGATCCCGCGGCATTGTTAATGTCTGTTGGCTGAAAACAGTTTGGAATTTTGTTATGAAGACTGAAAACATGAAGCTGTCTTATAAATATGAGATCCAAGCTGCAGAGGTTATAAAATGTTGACCAAATATTTGTTACTGATTCAATTAAGCTTAAAATAAACAAGTGCAAATTTGCAATAGATCGACCAGCAGTAAAGAATCTTGGCATGCAAAATACTGTGTACTTGTTTGAATGATAAATCCTTTTTACCGTATATTTGGAAAGAAAGAGACCAAAGAAATAAAAACTACTGTCTGCAGTGACTGCTCCTTTTTGTTACAGGCCACTCCCCCTGCCACGCCCCCTTTTGCTAGTCACAGCTTAAAAAACAAAAAAACACAGGGTTTACTTTTTTTTAAAGATTTAGAATTTCAGCATAAACTTTCTGACAACCTTTAAATTGTCAATAGCATCAAAGACAAAAAATTGCTTGTTTCTAAATTCATTCGGACAGTTTAAAGACTTTTAAATGTCATTTAGTGAAATCATATAAAAAATAAGAGTTTTTCTTCACGTCATTTAAAAACCTTCCACAAACACAAATAACAGAAGTTTTGAGATTTTTGGATAAATGTTTTACTTAATCCTTCAGGTCAGAGGCAGTTTTTACCAAAATATAAACTTTAACATCAAACTTTGTATCACGATCATGATTTCTGGTAAAATATGAGATGGATTGCAAAGAAACTTCAAAGTAAATAATTTATTTCTTTTTTTCATAGCAGCAGATACAAGAGAAGCCAGACAACAAGAGGACTGCACACAGTTTATGTCCTTATTGTATGAAATGGCACATGACAGTATATAAGACTGACATTTACAGTACCTTCATAATTATGGCTTTTTTTAGCTGATGATTTTTTGAAAGGAATAAAAAGTAAAAAATAATTTACATGATTTGGGAGCCAGAAGAGGTGATGATACATTCATGTAACAAAGCGCTGGCATAGTTTCCATTTAAATCACATTATAGGAGTAAGGCCAAAATATAGTTTCTGCCCATTCAGAATTTGATAACAAATATTCAGACAGCATCAGATTTTGGCCTTTGGGATCACATTTATGGCAAACAACAAGTATTAAAGCTTTCACTGGATTCAAGCACAGAGACATTGTCCAACTGATTCAAGTACAAATAGATAAATAACAAAAGCACCTTTGTTTTTCCCTGAATAATGCAGGAGATGTGTGTTCTCACTTGGCTTTTTTTTTAAGAAAATGTCCCTTCAGTGACTCAGTCTCGTGCCTTTAATGTGTCAAAACATCAGATCTTGATGTAAAACATCACAAGCTATTTCTGTCAGTGAAAGTCACAGGATGCTTAATGCCCGAATTTATTGATCTGTTGAGCTTCTGAAGGTTCAAACAGTCATGAAGCAGGAAAGAGCATCATTAAAGCTCAGAGGCTTTTATTTAAAACAGTGTCTGTAATCCAAATTAACTGGTCTGAATGGCAGATTAAAAACAGAGAATAAAAATACAGACTGCATAATTTCTCACAAATCTGATACATCATGGCTCAATACTACGATATAATAAAAAGTCTGTGTATGAAGTTTTGGCTTCATACACTTTAAAGTGCATAAACTGTTTTATAATATTATAAATACATAGCAGCGCAGGTGAACTCAGTTTGATTCAAATACTTAAAAAAAACAAAAAACAATTTAAATATTTGCTCTGTAGCTCTGAATGGTGTCATAACAGAGTTAATACTGGTGTCAAACATGAATCAAAGCTCGGTACAAACTAACACAAGATATTTTTTAATCATCTTCTAAAACTTTTATCTCTGCTTCAGTTTTTCTGTCGGAGACTTTCAGTCACATTCATGTAAACACATTCCTCTCGTCATATTGTGCTTCTGCTGGCATTAAATCTGCCTTTGTTTGTTCTCGCTGGTTCAAACACAGCACGGCTCTCTGGACTCGAGACCGATGGTCCAATCACAACAACACGCTCGGATGCTCTTTCCTGCTCAGAAACTCACTGACCTTCCTTCAAGTACATCTGGACTCGACAGACCAAAACTGGCTGGTGACTCTTCATAATTCCCTTTGTCATTTACCGGCCAAGACACGGAGTCATCGAGACATTTCACAGTGCAAATGTAAAGTTGTCAGTGCTTTTGTTTTTATTCTCTATCCTTCCTTTCATTGGAGCTGCACCATCTCAACAGAGTGACGGAAGACATCTTCAAGCTTTTACTGGCTGGAATCATTCAATTAGCTTATTGAGGATTGATGGCATGTTACGAAGCTTAATGTTACACAAGGCCACATAACATCACTGCCTTGTAAACACTGTAAACAAATCAGCATTAAACTGATGCCGAGGCGATGTGTCCATCAGCTGCACATAAACATTTCAGGTCCTATTAAAAATGACTTTTCTTCTTGCTACCTTCTTTTGTTGTGAGGTGGGAGGTGGCTGCTGGTTCAGGAAGTGTTTTTTCCGGTCTGGCTGGTCAAGCCGAGCCCAGGTGAGGTGAGGAGAGAAAAAACTGCCCCTGTATTGCAGGGTCAGTTGACCCAGGTGTAAATGGTGAGCGTACCCATTCCCATTGCACACAAAACCCTGATCTTAGCAGGTTAGCCAGGATTTTTTGACCAGTGGAAAAGGGGTATCAGTGAAAATTTTGTATATGACTTGCCAACTTTTATATTGTATACACAGGAATATGTTTGGTCAATGTAAGAAACCTTTGTCAAGTCAAGAAAGTTAAGAAATTTTGTCACTATTAGAGATGGAATTTTTGAGTTATGGCCAAAAATGTGTTTTGCGAGGCCACACTGAACATGACCTTCTGCCTTTGAACATGATACTCCCATGAGTTCATCCTCAAGTCTCAGTGGACATTGCACTAAATTTAAGAAAAATTCCCTCAACACGCTCCTGAAACATGACCACATTCACAAGAACGGACTGGACGCTGGGAAAACCTGAAAGAGTAATTCCTCCAGGCTGTCTCTGCTGCAGAGGTACAAAAATTTACAGAACTTTTACTTCTTGAACCAGGAAAGCCTGAAACCCCTCCTCCCACTTTGCAACTCTACAGAGGTTTTGTTTAATCTAAATCTGTACCAAACTGTTAAAACATGAGCTCGTCAACGAGCTAAAGGTTTGATAAGTTTGAGTTGATTTAAGGTGAACGAGGTTTCATGATCTTTGGAGAACATCTCTGCTCAAGTACTCTGAGTCTATACTATGTGTTTTGGCAGTTAGTGTGTTAAAATGGACTTGTAATACTATCTGGATCAATGTTTTCCAGTTTTGAGTAGCAGCATTTCTGAGGAACTCTACCTAAAATAAACTGGAATGTCAAAAAAAAGGGGGCAGTGATTTGCTATGACCACTGACAAACACTTCAGAAAAAGTGAATGTCCTGTTAAACCTGAAAACATCGCTTCTAAGTGAAATGATATTGAGAGAGCTGGATGGAAAAAAAACATTTGTGAGAGGTACTGCTCTCAGTCCAATGTAGAATGTAAACTCATGCTACAGCAAATACAATCATTTCTGTTTGTTTGTTTTCATCACAGCAAAGGATTAACAATAAGAGACAAAAACTTCTGTGCATATTTAAAGTGTTTTCCTATGTCAACACTGTCCCCAAGGCACTGCATGGTGAGGCGGTGAAAAAATATTTTCTCGTTATAATTATAATTACTACGCCTCATATGATGTGTGCCATATAAAGAGAGTTAGCTATGAAAGAGCTGCAGATGATAGAAGTGGATATATAGTGTACATAATCATGAAATGTCTAAAAACCCGTAAAATGTCTAAAAACCCGTACCACAAGAAGCAGCATTAAAATTGGACACTTGGACTCAGAGCTCGATGACTCAGATCAGCATCATCAGCATCATCAGCAGCAGCAGCATCTTGATGAACCCTGCAACCAAAAGAACAACAATAAAGTTCATCAACCTCAACAAACAGGCCAGAATCAGACTTACACGAAAACTAGAAATGTCGGTCGCTCTAGACTGAGACATCTCAACAACTACCGTATAAGGCCGACGAAAAATTAACAGACTGATCTTAAAGACTTGAGTGACTGAAGGCACCAATAAGTGAAAGTTTTGATGGTGAATAAAACGTTGCATCGACTGCCATGACATCTGTGTTCCCCTCGAGATAAACTGTGGAGACTCTGATGATCCTCTGAATTTTCATTTAGTGCCAACGTCAGGGCAAAATTAGTGTCTGAACTGAAATGTTTCTCCAATCTTTCCAAGTCAAAATTATTCATACACACTAAGGGCGGGACGATTACAATACTTCATGTCACAATTATTGTGGCCAAAATAACCACGATTCACAATATTATTGCGATAATTTAAAAAAATCTAAATTTTAAAAAACAAATTCTGAAAAATGTGAAAAAAATCTTAGTATATATAGATACAGTAAGAAAACATTACGAAGCTGAAGAAAGAGAACGTCAGTAAAACACACTGTGATCACTTTAACCGACATCCTGTATTGAATCATGTTCATACGGAAAACAACTTGATAAAAAAAGTTAAATAAATAAAAGAGATCAACTGTAAGGTATCCCTGCATAACAAAAGTATAAATATAAAAATACTGAACGAGTAAGTCTACTCTGTTCTATAAAAAGTCCAACTTGCATTATGGCGTGGACTCTTCACTGCTCACTAGAATGAACAGTGAGGGTGACATTTGGTTATTCATAGCAGACGCTTTAATACACGATTCTGCAGTTATTTGACATTCATCACAATTAAATTATTAAGTGTTACTATTGCGGTTTACAATAAAAACGATAATTGTCCCATCCCTACTATACACTGTCAGAAATCAGCCTGCTGGCATATTAAAAACGAGGCCCACCCTGATTTCCTCTGGCAGAAACCGAGCCGGAGCCGGAGCCGGAGCCGGAGCACAGCTGCGGGCGGTAGGTGATCGTCTCATCCATGGTCACTGCCGTGTCCTGAGGAACGAGGGAAGATTACAGTTTCTCTCTCTGCTGGTTGTTCTGGTTCATGAGTTCAAGGACTGATAATGCTTGACAGAATAATGAGCTCACACATCACACCAAGCCCCAAAATTTATGGGTTTTAATCTGGAAACTTCTTTTTCTTGTTTGTTTGTTTGTTTTTGACGGCTCAGCTGACGTTTCCCTGACTGAGTAACTTAGTAAGAAGTAACTTTATTGATTACATTTATTGACCCATCCTACTCACAGCAAATGAAAAGATATATCATTGTCAAACATGGTTAGTTTGTGGGGTCACAAAGCAGTTCAGGACGAGCACACACACCACATCACACTTCTCCACCATGCTGGAGCCAGACCTCCATGCTATCAGATTTTATGCTAACACTAGCAGCTCCGGCGAGAGATCTGTTACGTTCCCTAACACATCAGTGAGCTCTCATCAGATATAAAAGCCATGCAGCTCCACAGAGCTACGGTTCAGCAAAATATTTCTGAGCTGACCTTTGCTCTTATCACCCTCATTAATGACGAACGCTGAACTGTAGAACAAAACAACAGTCTTTACGTCAGTGTCGTCAGCGCGTTAATCAACTGCTAAAAGTGCTTCTTTTCACCCGGGTCCTGTTAGCTTTAGCTTCTGTGGGTTTTTTAGCATGATTTCATACGTGCAGCCATCAAGTGGATATTTAAGAGATTCAAAACATGATGGCAGGAAACATTTTAAAAAAACAGCTGGAGCAGCATTTTCCCTTAGCTCACAGAGCTAACAGGTTTTTTTAATTCCTCGAAATTTTGATCTTAAACCAAAGATAGTCAGTATAACACAAGATTCACCACTGTACGCTGTGCCAATGATGTGAAATATACACTTCCTGTCTCCTAAGTGGGCGGAGTCCTGTCTCCCATGGAGACAGTCAGGAACCACCATCCCTCCGCCACGTCTGGAAGTGTTATAACGTCGTGTGAATGGATTAAAGCAGACAGATTTTGTGTCTCATGATATTTGTTTGATGTAAGTTTGAACTTTTAATTCATGGTTTCACCTATAAGACCATTTAAATGTCTGTTTAGGTCCGTTGTGAAACAAGGTGGGAAGCACCAGTTCACAGATCTCATGAGAACGTGTTGCTGAGACAGAGACAGGTCTGGAACAAAGTGAATTTTCTGCTGATTTGTGTGTCTGAAAAATGTCACTTTTGGCACAAATGAAGTCAAAGTGAAACATCAAAAAGTGGGCAACCTACATCTTTGCAGACCGTTTGAGCCTGGAAAGCAGGACATCCCTTGAGGATCATCACTCCATCTTCAATCTTCTCACACGGATGGGTGCACTGTTTCTCCTTACCGTTATAGTAGGCAAACTTCTGTTAGAACAAAACAGCACAAACAAAAATCACTTTCATGAACTCTACTCATTTAAATCACAGCTGAGTCGCATGTTTTTATCCTCTCATGGTGTTATGAAGCTGTTTTCTGAGAGCGGGTGTCTGTGTTGCTAGTCTCATGCATGTGTCTGAGGTCACACATGCACAATCCTGTCGACAGTTTACAGCATTCCACCCATCGACTGAGGAAAAATCATCTTTGGAAATTTTTTCAAGGGGACAGAAACACATTCAGTACTTATAGCAGCTCAGTGAGGCAGCACTAAGGTTTAGCAGGGCTCAAGCTAAATGCTAAAGCTAGCATAGCAACATGCTCGCAGTGAGAATGCTAGGGCCGGACCCACCACTACCAAAATTAGGGAGGAAGATAAATTCCGATATCGTATGTTTCTGCCGATATCACACATAAACAACACTGGCTGAATGTGGTTATCAAATCCTGGATTGATTGAGATACATAATGAAGGCAGGATATCTTACGTTTGAGTAAATTTTGTTCTTAACATCAGTGCACAGAAGAGTAAACATTTGACTTATTTCTTATCACATAACAGGACGTAAACTATGTAATTACACCATGCTAAATCACTAGTTGAAGCATTTTTTTCAGACTGAAATACAGTTTTAATATTGGTGCATATCAGTGAGAATTACATCAACGCTGATGAAATATCTGCAACAGGTCAACTTGGCAAACTGATACATGAGTCAGGCTGTAGAAAATGCTACCACACATTTAAAATTTTAGTGTCACATGTTAGCATGCTAATTAGCAAAAACAATGATGATGGGAATGTCAGTTTACAGGTATTTAGTCATTAATCAAAGCAGTAAACTTTTTAAAATTTTAATTTGATGATATGAAATTTAAATAAAATCAATCAGAGGATCACAAAAGTTATTAAAATCTTTCCTGAGAGCGACATGAACGAACCAAATTTCCAGGATCCAATAAGACAAATATAAGCGTCATGGCGGCACTTGAGGAAAATCAGGAGTGGTCATTAGGATTTATCCTCCAGGAAAAAAATGATTTTCTCTCCATATTTTCTTGACTGTTATTAAACTCCTCTGATGAATGATTCAGGAAGCTCTGAAGTGCAGTAAAACCACGCCATAATTAAAATGACATGCTTCATAAATCGAGCAAAATGCAAAATAAAACCGTGAACTGCACCTTTGTATTTGAATTTTAATCATGACATATTTTTAGCTCACATAAGTGAAATGTTAAAGGCAGTTTGAAGTTTTATTTAGAGAGCTGGAGTCAGCGGTTTTTTCACCTGTCCATGTGTTCTTTGAACTTGCTTGCGTCTGATTTAATAAGAGATGAAACACAGAAAATCACAGATCAAACATTAACTTTATATGGATGGACTGTGTGAGTGCAGTGTTATTTTCACCATGTCGTTCAAGCTGCAGTGGAGTTCACAGCTTTGGTTGAACTCTATTTTAGGCTGACAGCAGGAATAATCGCAGACGCCGTCCGTCAGCTTACATCCCACAGACTCCACAGCCAGCACTGCAAAAAAAAAAGAAAGAAAGAAAGAAAAGAAATGGGACTTGTTGTTGTTTTTGAAACTTTTTCTGTCTTCCTGGTGTCAGAGCTTCAGAGTTAAATTCTTGTGGTCCAGTGTGTGTTTCATGCATGGAGGCTGTTATTTTAACTGTCAGCAGTGCTGTGGAGCCCAGAATGAATGAATGGGACCAAAGGCTGCGTAGAAGAAGAAAAGCCTGTTAAGTTATTTCAGACATCAGTCAGGAACTTGGCGTGCCTCTTCATGTTTTTATCACGTTTTATTGTTTTGACCTTCAGCATCACGGTGGGGATTCCCTGAGCTGCTTTACAACCCTTCCGTTATCTGTCTGTGGAAACCACCTCCGGCAGGGAAAATTCCGCGGGCTGCTTTTCACTTTCGACTTCATTTGGAAATTTAATTTCCACCCCGCTATCATGAGCGAATAACGCGTCATTAAACGGACCGGTACCGACTGTTAGCATGAGGCGTCCCGATAACAAGCCACTC
>JAPQLA010000024.1:1361815-1374602 GCA_029822935.1 Naso vlamingii | reverse complement strand
TATTGTGATATGTGGTAAGTTTTGTCTTTTCCTGGATGAAAAGGCGTCATTACAGTAAAGTGATGTGATTTTGTGAACTTACCAGACTGTTCCCGTTGTTCTTTTATTTACCTTTACCCCTCATCCACATTACTGCCGATTATTTATCGAATTATGTCACTGGGTTACTATTATGTGAAATCACCAATAGTCATCCTCACAGTACTGTCTCAGTGCCGACGTATTTGGTCAAAAACATTGTGATATTTTCTCACTTTATCACCTGAGCAGCTCCCAGCCCTTAGAGTCCATAACAAGTCATCAGTCACAACCTACATTATCAACAATTATCGATATCAACCGATATGAAACTTTTACATCGTGATAAGTTTTTCAGCTGTGTCGCCCAGGCTTAACAGGATGGTTTGTTTATTTTATTAAACTAAAACTGAATGAATGAAAACTATTAAGTCTTATTTTAAAAAATGAAATTACGACTGACAGTAATTGATTATGATGGATTTTTTTCATCCCTGTCTGTCAAAATGAAGGACATTCAGAAAGTCTATCACGACCTGTGGTTTATACTGATGGAGAAGACTGCCAACATTCAGAAGGCTGACGAAGACTCCGACGGCTCTGCTTATTACAATCCTTACCTTCAATAGCAGGGTTGAAAATGATGTAAACACAAATTGTGTGGCAGTGGTCTTCTTTGTTACCTGAATGTACCTAAATCCATTTCTGTGCATATGTCTTACAACAGCAGGCTGGAGTTTCCCATGATATGAAAACAAATATGGGGGACATATGTGCAAGTAGCTTTGGCGAAGGGCCCGACCGATATATCCGTTCCCCGATATTATTGGCTGATGTTGGGCCTTTGCAGACACATCAGTATCGGCATACTTGTTCTCTGATAAGTGTCGATATCAAAACTGCTTCATAAGGCTGGAAATAAAGCTTGGACTACTCATTTAAAAAGGTGTAATCAAGATTTTTGTCCAGCAGAGGGCAGTCTCTCATTTACATGGTATTAAGTGAAGTGTGTTCTGTTTGGTGCGATGAAGTTTGGAATCAAGTTTGTTAGTTATCCTGCCTCCATTACACATCTTTGTCACACACATCTGATAACCACATTCAAAGTATCATATAAAGAATAGCAGACAATATATTGGATTTTGGAATTTTTTTACTCCTTAATATCGTTTTTTTTTGTGGTTGCCATAAAAAGATTCAGCAGACACCAAGAAATTATGACGCTAAAGGCCTCAAATTGTCAGGTGGCAAAGGAAGGAAAATATGTTTGGTGGCAAAAGGAGAAATGCCAAAGAACTATTTAACTTACAACAAGAGAGGTTGTTCATCATCCCCCCATCAGGAAAGTTGTTTTATGTTCACAGATATCTGAGAAATCTGTGAACCAGCTACTTTGCCTCTAAACAAAAAGAGGACGCAGAGTTTTCAACTCTTCCACATGACCTGCAGCTAAAGCTGTGGCGGCACCACACTGGGAAACCTCGGGGCAGAGGGAAGCAATGAGTCAGACACTGAAAGGAGAGAGTGACGATGACAAAGACGGGGAGAGAGGAGAAAGAAAGAGAGTTTCTGTAGGCTGTAAACAACAGCCACAAAAACAAGGGCATCCATTTACCCGGAGGCAGTGATGTGAGGCCACACGCTGGATGAGGCAGAGCCACTGCACTGCCTTTCCTCTTGCTGTGTTTGTGTTTAAGCTGCTGTTCCACTGTAACAAGATGTTAATTAACATCTTGAAGGAAGCTGGCTGAAGTGTTTACATTTTTTATAGCACGCACTTAAACATTAATACCACATTCAATCATGTTCATTTAATTGTGCAAAGCTGAAATTGTGGTTGTGATCTTATTCATTTACTGTAGCCCTAAACGACAGGATGCCTAAACTAGAGCTGCATGATTTTGAAAAACTATCTGTTGCCGATTATTCTGACTGATATTGCCACTGCGATATGATTTGTGATATTAGAGGGTATGATCATTTTTTCACCATCATCTTTTTTCATTAAAAACA
The DNA here is from genome assembly GCA_029822935.1 of Naso vlamingii. Lineage (NCBI taxonomy): Eukaryota > Metazoa > Chordata > Actinopteri > Acanthuriformes > Acanthuridae > Naso > Naso vlamingii. The sequence goes on along the minus strand of JAPQLA010000024.1, from coordinate 1,372,571 downwards.
GATTAAAATGATTATGATGAGATTTTTTGAAGGGATTTGTACCAAACAAAGATGTTAATCAAAGTCTGTAGAATATGATGTGCAGAACAGAAAAACTCAGCAGCATCATATTTAGATTAAAACGGTATTTTGACACACATTTCTCCTTTAACATAACTGCGCCTCCCTGTGATCTGAAAATTGCAGCAGGCCATCTCGTGATTTCAATTAAATCTGGATTCATTGTGCAGCCCTAGCCTAAACTGTAAAGACATTATTGGAAATGCAAGTTAGTGTTGCATCATCAGTGGTGATATTCTTAAGATCTAATTACCCAAGTGACGAACTGATGGATGAAGACACATCTAAAGCCAAACTGTGTTAACTCAGAGCCGCTGCTTTAGCATAAAACTAGGGATGCACGATATTGGATATTGATATCTGAGATGCTGATATTTTACAACTCATTTGGCCGATAATTGATAGCGATACCAATATCATAATCTAAAACATGTCATATTTATTTATGACAACTGCTTTTAAATTAAACAAGTAAGATCCATCCTACTTTAAACTGGATGATGCTGTCCTTGAGACAATCAGAACAAAACCCACAACCAGGTCAAATTTGGCCTGTTTCATAAGAGGCAAAATAAGAAAACATAACGTCTGTCCTCAGGGAACATGTGAAGCATGGCGCCGACTCAGGTGTTTAATCAAAGAAACAGCAGCCTGTTATTTTATCAGTTATTGTTTTGGTGGACATTGGGGTGCTGGCTCATATCCGAGAGTTAATTTTAAAGCCAATATGGGCCGATAACGTGCCAATACTACCGTGCATCCCTATGAAAACATTTAAATCGTCTGGAAATCAAGCTAGCTGTAGCATGAGACTCCTGAGGAAGCAGCTCTGCTGGCCCCTCCCCTCCCTGTTTTTACTCCAGCTCGTATTTTATCTCGTTTGTTGTCTCTCTCTCTTTTAAGTCCAGTTTGCACCAAAGATTCACGATGACACCAAACGGTTGCAGGGAAAGTTGCAGCGGTGTAAACTGGTCCGTTTCAGCTCGACTCGAGCTGGCTGACGGCGTCGCCTGCAGCTCAGCTCGTCAAGTCGCCAGAGGCCAGTTTGAGAACGTAAGGCACGTCACTTGTTTCAACAGCCAATCAGCTCATTGCAATGTCACCTGAAACTAAGAAGCGCAGTGTAGAGCGGCCAATAGGAACACGTGCTCTCTGAAGTGACCGTGATTGGCTTAAAGTCCCGTCATGTTTTGAATTAAGAGCAACAGAGAGGAGCAGAAGTCCAGAGTTCTTTCAGACCAGCTGAATTACAAAATGCTGAAAGGTAATTATGGGATTTTTGCCAGATGACACCAAAAATAAGCTCCTTACTCAGCTTTAACATTACTGTAAGAAACAAAGCTTTATTTTTTAGTGATTTCTGATGACTCACCTTGTACCTGGTCAAGTATTTCTGGATCCTGTGACTGAAATGCTCCGAGGAGCCCTTATCAGCTTGTGGCTGACCTGATTATGCCACCATGCTGCGGCATGTCAACAACATCCTGTCACTCTGCACACAGGATTACACAGGCATGGCGCGAGTGTGAACACAGATAAATGACTGGAGGTTAATCTGCTGTGAGAGGTGAGGGCATAAAAAACTGAGCCAATGCTCCACCTGTTAACTAACATGGAAAAGTGCTTTAAGAGCAGATTATTACAAATGACAGCAGAGCCCAGACAGAAAATTTGATTATTTTGCGTCAAACTGTAAATGGCCTCTTAATCACTATCAATACTGTGAGACAAAAATAACTATTAAGATCACAAACGTGATGAGGATTTTCAGCACTTTAGTTACTGTTGATAACAGTTTGTGCAGCCTGACAGTTACTGGGTCAGTGCCCTTTGGTCATTTAGCGCAGATAAAAACTGTTCTTATCATCGAGCCAGTTTCAGATGTGCTTACATTGATTATACATCACAGTATATGCCGTTGCAGTTGTATTGCATATCCTATGTTCATGCTTTTTTTATGCTCTGCAGCTCTGTCATGCTATCAAAGACCACACATCAGGGCGGCGTTACGCCAGCATTGTTTGATTGAGTGAAAGACAACAAGGCTGTGTAATGAAGGAACTTTGTTGTGGTGAACGGTGAGATCTCAAACCTGTGCAGAGGGCTTAAGACGGATAACAGAAGAAAACTTTTCCCACACCTGAACTAACAGTGACTTTGTTCGTCCCCTTACAACATTCTGTTCTCAAACCTTTCAGGATCAGTTTTCATACGTTCTCAGACTGTCCTCCAGTATGCAGCAACACTCAGTCAGACTAACATGTTTACATGCATTTTAAAAATCCAGTTTTAGCCAGACTAACACAATCAATTGATTTTCTCTAATGTCATGTAAACGTACTGAGTGAGAACTGTTTTCTTAGCTCATCACAACCATCTCGAATCAAATAAGCACTATGTTTTCAAGAGCTCAGCTCTCAGCAGGAAAGACAATCAAAGGCACTCAAAGAGATTAAAAACCACAGAGATCCAGAGCCGGGTGTATAATCAGAGAAATAACAGACCAAACCTCATGATAAATGGTAGTTTAGCTACTCTGAAACATCAATTTCACTCTCCATTATTCTGAAATGTCAAGCTTGTATATGCAACATAAACAATGAAAAGGAAATAACTGTTAGCTCAGAGATAGAACCTGAATTGTCAAACTAAGACTTCAAACTTTAGAAGACATTATACGATTAAAGTTATGAAAGTAAGTCGGTCAAAGTCAGTAAATATTTGACCTCACAAAGCCTTTAAATTGTTAGTTTTATTTCCTTAGAAGAAAGCAAATGAGTTAAACAGCCGTTTCCAGCAGCTGCTGCTCTCGTCTGACCTCAGCCGTCCTCCAACGCTGATGAGCGCCTCGATTAAAAACCTCGCCAACAAAAACGCTTTCCCTTTCAAGGCAACACGCTGACATCAGCACAAATATGACTTCCAGCAGGCACTGGGAAACTTCCAGAGTAAAAGTTAATTTTAGCAATGTGTCATTTTCCCATCACTCTTCAACCAAACAGGTTTCATAACTCAGAGGAGTGGCAGCTATCGTCTCGTCCATACCATAAAAAAATTAAAGGCAACAGGTGCTGTAAATTCAGTTTCCTCTGACCTACATGTCCTGCTCATGGAGATTTCATTATGAGTGCTCAAACTAGGACCTGGCAACATGGCCTAAAAATTTAGTCTCAGCTATTTTCACACCAAACTCAATTTAAATTTTTAATTGATTTTTTCCTCCATTCTCAAAAACAAACTACAAAGGAAGGAAGATTTTTTTACAATGAAAATCTATTTTCTCTTTCTAGGCTTGTTTTTGGTTCCAGGAGCCTCAAAATGATATTGTTTTGATTTATGATGACAGAAGAATTACATGTTAATGTTTTGCCAAATTACTGCAGGTTTCAAAGTTTGGTGGAGTTTGGTGTGAAAAAATCTGAGATTTTATTTTAGGCCATATCGCCGTTTTCAAAAGCCTCCTTGTCTGATTGAAGCTTTGTTACTTCACTTACAGAATTATAAAGAGAGCAAAACTTAGCATTTGAGATGCTGAAACCAGAAAATGTTAATGTTTTTTATCAAAAAAAAAGCCTGCCAAACAATTTAATTATTATGAAGTTAAGTAATTTCTTCCATCTCTGTTTGAGCGTTTCTCACAGAGGCCACAGGACGCACTCAGGCTTTTGTTCATTTGTGGCCAAATTTCAAATTGGCATCACTGCCAAGTTGCCATGATGATGAACGAACGCTTCAGCTGACACTTCACCTTTTTTAGGTCAGGCTGTAGTGCCAAAATAAATGCTCTTTGTACCTTTTATCACTGAACAAACTCGTGTGTCAGTGTGGACACTGCAGGTCTGAGAAGAAAAGAAGCCAGCAGTTGGGTCAGTGCGGGGAGCGTCAGAGCCTGAGCAAGAACTCATTCAGTCCTGATGTCACTTCCTTCTTCACTGTCAGCAGCCAGCAGGATTTAATCGACCCGGCTGCAGGTTCAAACAGATTAAGTGTTCGAGCCAGCGGATCTAACTGATTAGAGCACATTCAAACATGCAGACCATCTACTGGAAGCTAAAACAACAGTAACCACGGAGCTTCACAGAGATATTTTGTCTCCTTGAGTGTTTGGAAATATACTGAAACTTGCAAGTTTCATCCAGTGATCCCAGTTCATGGGCTGTACTGCACCAAGAGTATTGATGAGAGGTGTAAAGATGTCAAAACTCAGATACTTGGCATCTATGGTGATACCACACAGACATCACAAGACTGAGATCAGTCAGTCTTTACTTCTTGTTTCTCCTTCAACTTTCTGAGGCAGAAATCTCTGAAGGTGAGGACAAGATGAAGCGTGCTGGCAAAAGCATCAGTTATCTTCTCTGTATCAGCAGCAAAGTCATCTCAGCAGCAAACTTCTGCTCACTATCACCAACTTTTCTCTAAAAGATATTACGCAAATCTGAATGTCCCTCAATTGCAATTCCGTTTTTTCCGGTTTACTTTATTGGAATTCCGTTTTTTCCATTTTAATTTATTGGAATTCCATTTTCACACTCATTTTGCCATTAGAGTGTGTGTAATTGATGTGAATGCATAAAATGTCTACAGTTTACTAAGAAATGACTGTAAATTTAATGCTGCAAGCAAAAGCAACACTGCACTAGTAAGTGCTTCGAACAAACAAATAATGCATCTTTCATATTATAATAAGCTTTGCACTGCATTCTGTAAAAACAAAATTTTGACTGCGAACAAAACAGTCCATTTCAGATTTGTTAGTCTCTCTTTCTCATTTAGGCCTACATGTTTGAAATAAATTTTTCAAATCAAATCAAATAATCCGTGCATGAGACCAGTTGTGACATCACTCAACTTCCCCTTAGGGATCAATAAAGCTTTCTGTTTATGATGCATTGATATTATTGCACCACTGGGGGGCGTCTTTTCATCATTAGCAGGTTGTGAGAAGAATGCAGGCTATAAAGTTAACGTTAGCTTACCAACGATACATAAAAGTTGTTTGGAAACTGTTCGGCTCTGTATGTTGGGGTTAATGACTAGTTTCGTAGAGTTTTTTTTGTTGTTGTTGACTTTGCCGCTTCGACATGCTTGCATTGTTTTTTTGGGGGGTGGGGGTGGGGTGGGGTGTTAGGAATGTTCTCTCCAGAATAACGTCCCTCTTTGTCCCAAAAACATTTCAGTCAAATTAATGTTAATTACAGAAAATCCCGTGTAAACAGTAGATTCCGTTTTTATTGGGCAGTTCCGCAATTCTGTATTCATGCCAAAATAGGGCCCTAGAGCAGGTGGATGAGGCCACCAAAACAACCACTAAACCTAGAGCATTCATGCACTGCGTTATCGCCACATGAACCACACTACAAGCTCACAGACTTCCACAAACTGCAAAGGTTTTTGGGGATTCCTCATCATAAAAGATACAAACACAGGCTGAAATATGACGACTTCAGTCTTAATGTACCTACCAGACTTCTTCACGTCAGAGCCAAACATCATGTAGTGCTTGTATTTGAGTGCAGACATGTCCCTGGTCTATGGCTGAAACACATTTAAAACCAGAAGTGGTGCAGCTTGTAGCTTGTAATAAAATGAACAAACAGGGTTTCTGAGGAATGTGCTCTGAACAGGCCTCCATCTGTTTCCCTCATTCTGCTGAACTTGGGGGCAGCAGATCAACCTTTGAGCCTTTCCAGTGCAAATAAACTCAACAGGTAGCAGAAAGCTATGACCTGAGCTGTGGTATTAGGTACCATTTTCCATTACTTTATGTCCACTGCAGGGAAGTTTCTTACGAAGCCCCTACAGGGACACGGGCAAAAAACCCCAAACAAAACAAAACATGCTAACCTGGGAAAACCCGTCAATGCAGCTGTTGGTACAGACACCAAAGGCAAAGGGCCCTTTTGCAAAATAGCTTTGTTCGCTAATTAAATTAATTATCCGATCCAGTCGGGTGTATCTCTTGTGCCAAAACAGGTTTCAAGACATAAAAATACATTTTAAATGACATTACATAAATTACATGATGAGTACCTGTCATGTAATTATAGTCCAACTAAATCCTGTACTGTCATTTCCACACCCAAACACAAGCCAAAATGCAGTGGATGGTCTTGCCAGGTATCAGTTCAGCAGTCAGAAAATATCTTATGCTCCCAAGACACTAACAGGTGAGCACGAGAACATTTCTGACCGCTGAGATACGAGACAGTTTCTCGTGCTCATGTGATAGTATCTTTCTGGGATACTTTCTGAGGCGGGTAAAGACAAGATGAAGCTTGCTGACAAAAGTAGGGCCTCATAAAATCTGTTTTATTTTTTCCCAAATTCAGTTTTTTCCATTTCAATTTAAAGGACTTCCATTTTTACACTAATTTTATCATTACAGAGTGTGTGTTATTACTGTGAATGAATATAATGTCCACAATTTAATAAGAAATAACTGTAAAATGAATGATGCAAGCAACACTGCAATAATAAGTACTTGAAATAAACAAATAATGCATATTCCATATTATTATAATTTTTGGATTACTGTAAGTAAAAACAAAATACACGACTGCATACCTAACAGTTCATCTGGTGGTGACTCGGATTACGTTAGCAGCAGCAGCACGTTTGTTTTTCCTTGTTTTTCACACATGCTTTAGACCACAAGTGACCTTTAAACATATCTATTCTTTTCCGAACTTTTGCGAAACATCAAATCACCTGACCATAGAAATTGTTTGGAAACTGCTCGGCTCTGTATTTTGGGTAAAGTGACGAGTTTCATAGTTTTTTCTGCCGAGTCTCAGGCAGCCACATCGACATGCTTGCACTGTTTGGGAGGGGGGCAGGAGAGTGTGTGAAGTGGTCCCACACATTAGCGACCCCCCCTCTCAGAATATTCTCCCCAAAAAAATGTTCTTCTTCCTCCTGAAAAAGTTACACTGTTGAATCTTTGAATGATGTGCAGCTGCATGGATCACACATCACCTTAGCAACAGGAAGTACACAGAGTGATTGAATGGGAGTTCACCTGAGGTCAGAGCAGTTATGTGTGTGTGCACTGAAGATGTTCAGGACTGCTTTAAATCGTTAACAGCCTGCAGAAGGTTCAAACATTTTTGAATGACGACCGCTAGAAATCCGAATCTCTAGCTAACAATTCAATTCAAATTTACAAAGCTACGAGGCAAAGATAAAAACAATTTTAGATGCACCTTGAAGATTTAAATCTTTCTTTTTTTTTAATTTGGAGTGAAACTAAACAACTTTTTTGGCTTAACTTTGTCATTATGATGTATAACCTGAGTGTAACAGTGCTTAAAAAACGTCACCATTCGCTGCTACAGTGGCCTTCAATAAGCCGTTTTTACCACGTAATTTTCTTGGCCATCTGGACGAGGGTTTCACAGAAAAATGAAAAGTCAGCAATGCTCTCTGTGCTCTCTGTCCTGATTCGCTGGACTACGCTGCGCTTCTTAGTGACAGGTGACATTGGTATGAGCTGATGAGCTTATGGATTTGAAAGAATCATAGAGTTCTTCGCTATGAGAATAACAAATAATGGCTGATGTTCGTCTGTGTTTTTAACATTATGTCTCCAACAGAGAGGCCGCTAGCTGCAGAGAAATCAATCGTACAAGACATTAAGCTGGCGCAGGGATTCTGAGGTAAAATAGGCTGAGATTAGAGTAATATTTCTCACCACAGAGTTGGTTGAAGTTGCTTAACACTGTGGTGGTGTTTCTCACAGCTGATGGCTGGTTTGCTGAGTTAACTTCAGAGGAACCGCACTGAGAGTGTTCACAATGTACCTGCAGCCATAATTTTTTAGTCACTGAATCAAAAAACGAATGCAACTGCTGCGTTTTGTGAGGTTAAAACAATATTTTACAGATGAAACAATTAGTTGTTCAACTCAAAGTTATTCTGCAACTGTTCTGACAGTTTATTAATGAAGTCAGTTGTAAGAAAAACTTCCAAAACTTTATTAGAGCAGTTTGCTTACAATGATCTACTACACTCAGAGATGGCGAAGAAACACTGCAGCTATCTTTTATAAAACCGTACAGCAAAATGACAGAGAGATATTCATACCTTCTCATGGTTTCACCACAGTCGCCTATGCTGACATATTTCTAATACAACGAGGGCAAACATTAGAGAAATGTTTCTAAAGATCTTTGCCTACTTCCTCTTCCTCAGTGTTTACCTTTAGATAAGCTTTACGGCAGGAGAGCCCGTGTGTTTGCGGGACTGGCAGGACTTGAGTTCCGCTTCGCTTCTTCTTTGGACCTGTGAGCTCTAAAAGATCACCAAACCTTAGATTTAAAGAAGAAGTTTGTTTTTTTAAATGCACATTAAGCCTTACATTAAGGATATTTACGATCATATTCGATGTTCTACAGCATTATTATGATGAACAATGCAGTACTGAGAGCTGGAGCTCGTTGCTGATGTCACCGCTAGCTGAAAAAGGAGCGTGTGCACTCAGACAATCTGTCAAAAAATACAATAAACGCTCATTTTAAAAGATGTTAACTTAACAAATGTTTACTGGTGTCCTGTCATGGACCAACACTAAAACACGAAGCTAAACACGGATATATTATATATCCAGTTACATATCTGTGTGTAGCTTTTTGTGTCGCTACATGAGAGGACACCACTAAACATCTGGTGAGTTTCACATCTTTTAAAAGAGCTTTTATTGTATTTTTCGACAGATTGTCTGAGTTTACATGCTCTTCTGTTGTTTTCAGCCAGCGGTGACGTCAGCAAAGAACTCCAGCTCTCAGGACTGCGCTGGTTGTCATAATAATGCTGTAGAACATCACATGTGATCATAAATATCCTTATTACAGGGCTTAATGTGCAATGAACAACATGCTGTTACAGTGTGTTTGTGACTGGAAGGTTGCCTGTTGGAAGCCCTGCAACCAGTGGAGTACACTGCAGTTGTAGTAGGCAGCTCCTGAGTGTGTGTGTGTGTGTGTGTGTGTGTGTGTGCTTCAACCAAACTGTTGGTGGGATAGTTCAACAGTGTTTGAAAACAGAAGTGTGAAATGCTCTGCGAGGCCACATGAGAAATAGAGAAGTGGGTTGTGAGTGAGTTAAGTAATGTTTAAATGGGCTCAGACTGGAAAATGAGAAGTGTAAATGTTAAAAGTGACACTGGTTGTACACACTGCCGACCTTAGTATCTCTTGCATTGTCACTTTACTGCTCAATAGGCTCATTCTCATCCATAATGGTTTGCTTGCTCTACTCTATAAAGTCAGATGCTCTCTTCACAGGTGAGCTGTTTGCTTACCTGTGAAGCGCCTGATGTGGCACAGAGGAAGTTACCTGCTCCTCTCGTGCTTATAATCTGCATCCATTTATAAACAGGGACATATTGGATTATGTGCAGGGTGTCGGATTACACGGGAACCCAGACTAGACATCCTGTGCTTGCAAAGTGAAAGGGCGGGAGGCAGGGCTGATTATCTGTCAGGTAGTTAATTCATCTCAGCCGCTCCCTCTTTAGCTCTGGCAGAACTAGTTTCACTACACAAAGAGGAAGAGGACACCTCTGTTGATGGACTTGCCAGCAGGAAACACTCATCCGTTAGCTTAAACCAATGATTTAACACTCAGCATGTACTCGCTGCTCTGGTCAGGGACTGAGAACAGAAAGTGACAGTTTTCGTTCTCCAGAATCATAACCAGAGGTTCCCTGTTAGTTCACCATTTACATCTGACTGAGCTGACGGTAGATTCACGCCCAGAAATGAACAAGTGCCGGCCTCCATCTTTCAATCCTCTAAGAAACTACAGTGACTGCTGTTCACATGACACTTTATAAACTCTATTTTATCCTTGAGAGCCATCAGGAAGAGCAGAAATTTCTATGAACTCAGGCTCGTTATCATTCAAAAAGGTGCCAGTTCCTGAGTTTTACTTCAAACATATTAATTTTTTTCTTACTGATAAGAATTAAATGTGTCTTCTTTGTCTACCTCACAAAAGGGGATGAAAGTTTGATGTGCATCATTATTTCAGGTGAAGAAAATATGAGAATTACTCTGAAAGCAGGTTTCGAATGCTTGAATAATAAGATCTGCCCTTTTTTTTCCATTTAATGCCATTATTTAAATAAATATTTTTAAGTTTTGTATTCTTTAGGCACGGACGTCACCTTAGGTTTTGAAAAGTGTGAGTGGCATTTGTCACGATATTCTTAATTCACTTCTTCTCAACTAACTGAGAAAAATTACAAAATTAATAATGAAAATTGTCTTTCGTTTCGACTTGCAAGCTTTGTGATACAAACAGAATTCCTCCAGATATCAAAAGTATGGATATCTGATACTCAGCAGTATAAAGCAGGTTTGAATTTCAGCCTCATCAATAAAAAAGTCACTGGTCTGATACACCAAGACTCCTGTGAAAAGTTTAGAAGAAAGTTCCACCAACATCAGTTTTACTTCATAGCTGTATGTCTGTCTCAGTGCCATCGTTTCATTTCAGAACTCTAATGTTGGACGCAACCTTCAGTAAACTCATTACCTCACGAATGAGGGACACATTTTCTACCATGAGTTTATCTCAACCATCATTCCCTTTACACCGGCCTTGTGGTTAGCATGTCCGAGCTGAGATTACAAGGTCGGGGTTCAATCTCAGATGAGTCGTACCAAAGACAAGTCAAGTCACTCTTAATATA
>JAPQLA010000024.1:1335159-1346034 GCA_029822935.1 Naso vlamingii | reverse complement strand
CTGGTGAATCAGTCAAGATTTTCTTAAATGTAGCCGTGTGGAAAAATAATAATAAATCACTAAAGCCACTAGGTGGCTTTTGTGTGTACGCAACTACTGGGGTTTTGCTGGAGATAATAGTTTCCCAAGGGGTAAATGTGGATTAAAATGTTACTTCTGTCCAAAAATATCGACAGATGTTCCTTCAGAAGAATGTGCAGAGTGACAAAGTTTAATGTTTAATGCAGATTGTGACAGACTTTGTCCAATGTTTACAGATCGCACCGAGACATGTACTCAGGAGACGTACTGTACAGATTAATATGTCAGGCAGCTTTGTAAGAATGTTTTGTGATGATTCATACTTGAAAACTTGCAATCTCGGAGTCTGACTTCCGGCAGAACAGCTTCTGGGGGCAAACCCCATTATTCTTGGGCTTCCGTTGGAGGAGGTGAATTTCTGTTTCCAGCTTCCTTTTCCGTGTGCCGATCTCTGTTTACAGTCTGACTGTTTACAGTCTGATGTGAGAATGTTAACAAATACTGAATTCATCATTAGTTAAGCATTAATAAATATAGAATTATCATTTATAAAGCATTGTTCCTACATAAAAAGTCCTTAGGGTTAGGGTCAGGGTCAGGGTTACCACTACCCCAAACTCTAACCCTAACCCTTTTCATGTAGGAACAATGCTTTATAAATGATAATTCAGTATTTATTAATGCTTAACTAATGCCTAAAAGTGTGTAGTTATTATAAAGTGTTACCAAATCTTGGTTAAAATGAAATATTGGAAACTTTAAACATTGATACTACTCTCATATTTTGAACGCAGCTGGAACCCCCCCAATATAGTTTTGTGTCTCATGTCATTTACATTTCACTTGGCTAGGCTACATAAATGATGTGTAAAAAATTACACTTAAGAACAAATCTGTTCACACGAGTGACTCCTGCATGAGACACATTGTACATAAATCCAGTTTAAAAGCTTGGCTGCACTGTGTGAGGAGTTTCAGCTCTATGAATCATTCCCAGAGGCAGGTGAAGTCTTACAGGCTTCGACCTCCAGCTGAGCCAAAAACATACTGTCGTTCTGGCCAAGTGGGCTAATTTAGACTGAAGCTCAGTGAAGAAGAAAACATGCAGAGCTGGAGCAGGAAACCAGCTGGGACCAAAGGCCGACAATGAGTCGGTCTGTTGTAGCTCGAGTGTGCGAGGTTTGACATTCTGCCGTGCAGGTGCTGCGGATCAATCTGCTCTGCAGGAGGGAGGATCGAATCAAGCTGTGGTGTCGCTCAGACAGACAACTTCATGCTGGAAGGCTTCAGTCACGTCGCCACACGCAGACACATCTAATGTCCTCACTGGATTTTTGCTCACATCAGTGGTCTGTTGGATCGAGGCTGAGAGGTGGAACACATGGTGCTACAAACTGTGGATACAAAGATTTTTCCACTGAATGTGAATGTCATTTTTTGACCTTTGGACTGAATGAATGTGATACTTCAAACCTTCAGTTTGAACACGTCAGTGTTCATTGATGACGTCCGTTTCCTTTCATTTATCTGAAGTTGAACTGCCGTGGCAGCAAGAGCTAGGCAGGGAATTCCAGACGTTCTTCCCTGCAGCAACACTTTCCTGCCCCTGTTGGGGGATGCTGATGTGCAGGATGAGATATAAAATCCCTCCAGTGAGTTCTGGGTCAACCTCAGGGTCTCCTTGAGGTTAGGTGTGCCTGGAAAACCCTCTGAAGGAAGGCACCCTGAAACCAAGGTGCCAGTTTTCCTGCAGAATTGGGCTACTTTTGAGGAGCTGCCATGGGTAGTTTTATTTTGTCAGCAGGTTTGGTGGACCCATTTTTGTCGTTATGTACATGAATAATAAAGAAACTATTTTGTTACAGCGCAAATCAAACTTAATCGACAAGCAGATAAGCAGGTACACATAGAGTATGTTATATGACCAAACACACCAGCACACACACATACACACATGAGCAGCGCCGCAGCTCCCCCCGGCATGCAGACTCTCATCAATGCCAGAGCCTGTGCTGCACGACGTGGATGAAGTGATAAAAACAATAAGATTTTGTTGTCCATGGAGGGACAAAGACTGAAGGGACAAAGTGACAGGTTAATTGTGCTTTAGCGAATCATTTTACACATTCACAAAGCTTTATTTTTTGTGCTACGTTATATAGCCCATTTAATAACTTAAGCAATTTAGGAACTAGATTAAACAAGTGTGTGGGGAAAGATGCTTTCAGTGCTGGTATACTGACCATTTATGGTGTTATTTGATAAATACTGCGATACATTTGACAATGATATTGGACTTTAAGGCAGAATACATGGTGTCGCAGAGGTTTTAAGGGCTTATTTTAAATTGTGGCATTGGGCTGGTTTTTGGGCTGGCTTTATTGGCTGTTGGGCTAGTTTTGTCACACAGACCTGGCAACCCTGCCTGAAGACATCCTAGTCAGATGCCTGAACCACCTCAACTGGCTGTTTTTGACTTGAAGGAGCTCCTCATCCCCTGGGGCTGAGTCCAGCCATGCTACAGAGGAAACCTGTTCCAGCCGCTTGTATCCACAGTCTCGGTCTTTCTGTCACTACCCAGAGCTCATGACTATAGGCGAGGGCTGAAACGTAGACAGACTGATACATTGAGAGTTTTGCTTTTTCAGTTCCTTCTTCACCATGACGGTCCGCTACAATATCTGCATGACTGTCCTCACATTGCATGAACAAAACCCCTCGCTTGGGGCAGCAACTCACTCTCAACCTCAAGGGGACAGTCCAAAATGGTGGACTGTGGTCTAATTCCTTCAGGTCAGTTTACCAGTTAAATAAGTGTTAATTCGGCTCCGTACTCAGAATTCCAGGGCCTGCCAGCAGGCCTGCAATACCACTTTAAAAAAAAATTATTGCCATAAATACATCACTTGTCATAGCCAGAAACTTTAGTAACTGTTTAAATTGTCAGATTTTCAATTTTCCAAGGGTCATTGATTGTCTCATGTGTGATGTCAGACAGGTACTGAAATCTGAGCATAAATCTGACTTAAAACTGACTTTTCATCAAACTTGCTTTATTCCCCATGTCTTCTTTAAAAATTTGCCAAAAAATAAACCATTTGCTCCGTCTACAATCTGTAAAAAACAAAAAATTCTGCATTCCTTTGTGCACTCATACAGCCATGAATGATTCAGATAGGCCCTCCCCTCTCCTCTCTAAAATTTCATGAGCGCAGTGAATGAACCCTGAGTGTTGCCTGACAGGATGCCTTATGCAGGCTGAATACGGGCTGCAGAGTTACTCTTTCATGTCCTCCTGCAGAATTACCCGGACACGACTGTTTGTTTGTTTGGTTCGTGAAGCAGCTGAAAGAGCCATTTTTGGGTTATATCTCTGTGTTTAGCTTCGTGTTTAGCGTCAGCACGTGAGAGGATGCCACTAAACATTCGGTGAGTTTCATGTCTTTAAAAATGAGCATTTATTGTATTTTTTGACAGATTGTCTGCATGCACATGCTTCTCTGTTGTTTTCAGCAACGAGCTCAAGCTCTCAGGACTGCGCTGGACGTCACGATAATGCTGTAGGAAATTGTACATGATCGTAAATATCCTTATTATAAGGCTTCATGCACAAAAAAACAAATTTTTGCTTTAATGAATCAGAGAAGTGAAGGTGACAACCTTTAAGTCAGCACTCCCTGACTATGCTTGTCAACATAAAGCTGAATAAGCTTTAATTGATGTGAGTTGAATTGAGTTAAAGTTTAAGTCAAATTAAAAAACATCATGAGCTTATAATGATCAATTTGTCAACTGTTACATTAATTAACAAATGTGTCTCAGAAGGAATCAAAATAAGGCTGAAGATGTCTGAACTTTACTCTCCACAGACCGTCTGAGTTTCCTCCTTCAGTTGTGAGAACTATAAAGTCTGAAAAAGAGCAAAAATCGTTAAGACTCTCCCAAGCGCAGCCCTCGTTATCTGAGGAGCAGTATTGACTCAGGAGGAGCTGAGTGAAGCAGCCGCTGTGGGAGACTGCGAAGAATCATAATCAGCATGGAGAACAGCCTCAGACGTCAAGCAGGAGTCTGAACCCTGAAACAGACTCTAACTGTTCCTCCACAATGCTCAATAAAACATTTTCTTGACTGATTGATTGATTGATTGATTGATCACAGCAGCTCATCTGGACGGACCCGCTGCACCTCACTGATGAATTATTAAATAATGAATGCTTCTCTTTGATATCACAGTGTGATTATAATTCATGGCTGCAGTGGGAACCAGTCTGGAGAATATGGAAATGTGGGACGTCGATGCCGCAAGGAACAGGTGCACTTTCTGCTGTGTCATTAACTGAAGTTCACCACATAAACACGACAGGAAATATTTTTCGGAAGTGAAGCCATGTTTCCCCTTCAGGTGGTCAAGACTTGCCAAGCTGCTCTGTGACCGACATTTTCCACATGGCTTCATTAACTGTGCAAGTGGGTCAAAACAGGACTGAGAAATGCAGATGTGGTGCATTCAAAACTGCACAAAATCAACATTTGTATGTCATGACTAGTTTTAAAGGCAGACATTAATCAAAGTCAGTGACAGGATGTGCATGTAAGGTGGAAATGTACCATGCTGCAAGTTTAAAAACTGGTGACTGAGGTCAGAGGTCAAACAGTCACAAGTCATCAAGCTGCTGCTCTACACTGAAAACAGTTTATTTTGTAGTAGATACAACTTTATTTATAAAGCACTTTTCATTGGTTTACAGATGTTTGTCAGGAGTCAGAGTCAGCTTGAATTCGGGTCTCTCCTCCTGGACAAACTGAGACGTCTCATCAGAGTTCTCACAATGCAGAAAATGACACACATGCACAAATGAGTTTACAGCTAATGCAGTATTGACACGTGACTGTTGCAGAAGGCGGCTGGGCAAAGGCACCTTAATGTTCAGGCTAGCTGGGGCTGAAGCCGTGACATGGGGCCCACATCAGGAAAGTTGCTCAACGTACCTTAATGTGGCAATACAAAAGCAATATGGAATAATGTAATAGCCACCTCATCGATGGTGAGGAGTATAAATCACTGCATGAGTGTAATAAACAACATTCACCAATAAAAACACGATATTCTAAACCACTCATCTTAAAAATTAACAAACATGATACTGCATTTTGGAGAATAATTCAAAAAATGACAGTTACATTCGAGTGCAGCTAGGCATGATGGGAAAGAAGTGCAGGTGCGTATAATGTAATTGGCCAAAATATTTACAAAGGTTTTTCTGTTTAAAACTGTGGTTCGCAACTTAGCGCACTGTGAGAACCAATAAATCTGCATTTGATGTTTTTTGTCACATGAGTGATTGTGTTGCCGTAGCATGGTGTGAGTTTCTGTGTAGTTAGCTAGCCTTTGTTATTGCAGACAATGAGGAAACTTGAGTTAAAATGAAGCGTTCACATCTTATGTTTATGGAGCACGACATTCTTCGGGCCGCGGATTTTAAAGACTCAGTTGAGGATTTTGCTGCAGAGAAGAGCAGCAGAAAACACTTCTGAAGGTAAAACACAAGCCGCTTTAATGTCACTGCTTTGCTTCAGATGTTTGCAGGTTTATTAGAAGAGACAGATTTTCACTTGTTGCCGCCGTGCACACACAGGTTGTTTTTGGCTGATGAATTTACTTCATTTTTGCTTATTGTTGGTATCAGCTTGTTTTCTTCTGTTAAATGTTACGTTCACTGATAAGGATTTGTCGCTGTCCATTCATTGGGTTGTGACGGTGTGTTTTAAAGAGAGGAGTGCGCTCTGACGTTGTGACAAGTTACTTAGTCGATTAAATTCACCTGAGAGCCTCATTTGATGAGTAAGAGTTCTTTTTTTTAACAAATAAACAAGAGAAGTCCTTTATAAGAAAATAGCTAATATAGCTAATGGCTTTTTCTATATGACGAATGAGTGGTTTTTCAATTATTATTTATTTATTTATTTAATTTAATTTAATTTTTTTTTATCTAAACTTTTACACAGAAGTTATCCAGTCCAAGTTTTTTTCATGGGAAGGGGGCCTCCAAAGTGTCTGTAGCTCAGGGGCCTAAAGTGATATTAAGTTGCCTGTGGGGGCGGGGTTATGATTTATGGCCACTTCAGGCCGGCCTAAAAGTAAGTGTATCCCCAGAGAACCTCATTTTCAGAAAAATGTCCAATTTGACAGCAAGAGTAAACAAGGTAAACATGTCTACAGTCTAAATCGAAGGAAGATGGTTTTGGTCGTTCATGCTAAATTTTCTGCTCATGACAGCTTGTGATTTTCTTTAAAACTCATTTATATTCTATCAAAGGTTTATATGTCATGTTTGTAGATGAATAGGTTTAAAAAAAATAACACATCCACAGAGTTTTTAGAAAGGTGTAGAAGTCTAAGATGGCCAAAGGCCTGTGAGCTGACAGAATAACGACGTTGGTACTGTGTGGTATCTCTGTGTCGTGAGTGATCAGGATTCTCTGTCGTGATGGTTTGAAGTTGTCTGTACAACCTTTAAGTTCTACATAATTGAGGGCGTGGCGACTTTGAGTGACAGCAGCTGCTAGCGGTCCGCTAGATGTCATGTGACGTCACAATTCTTATCCTCCAAGCACCGACCTTTTGCTCAAATATGGTCACTTCTAGCTCCAAAGAAACAAAAACAAAAACAACATGGTGATGGCCAAAATGCCATCTAAATCGCAATGCACCTTGGTCCAAGCACACCTGGCTCTTAAAGGGGATGAAGGACGACACACTGATTGGTTTAATCCTTGTAACACCCCAAACACTCCCATGAATAATTAAGGGACTAAATCCATCCCCTTTGCACCTCACACCTCACTTTGCACCCAGATTATTTGCTGTCTATGTAACAAAGTGGATTTCGACACGCCCCAGCTGAACTAACGCTGTGCGCTCTGCGCCATAGATTGTCTTTATAAGCCTGAGTCTGGTTTTGACATCCAGACTGAAGCTCGTCTCCTGAACTTACATTGAAATTGAACTTTAACCCTCCTCCTGGACTTTACACTGTACAGACTCCGCCAAAATGAACTCTGTCTGTTTTTCAATGTGTGTGTGTGTGTGTGTGTGCATGTATGTGTGTGTGTGTGTGTGTGTGTGCGTGTGTGTGCGTGTGTGTGCCCATATTGTTCAAGCTCATCTCATGTTTCTGTCACATTGAGCAGGACCATGAAGGCAGCATCATCCTGCACAAAACCTTCAACAGCAGCTCCTCTGATTCAGTTTTTTCAGAGTCAGTTAAAGATGTAAATAAAGTGGACGTCACATGTTCAGCGAGCGTGAGTGTGATTTGATTTGTAAGCTGGATGTTTAGTCTCTGGTGTATAAATCCTGCTTTACGGCCCTCGCAGGAGGTTTTCGATTTTTCAGCCAAATAAATGGAGATAAATGAGTTGAGGTCTCTGAGGCAAGATGAAAGAAGAGGTGGGTCTCCGTGGCAACCCATCAGAACCAATTTATTAGTAGGGTTTCTTTCATCAGGTTGTTTCCTGTTGGTGTTTGTGTATTTTTGTTTCCATTAACATGTGGCTCCATTACTTTCCCCGCCACGTGCTTCTGAGCGTGGTTTGGTTTTGAAAAGCTCACAGGTTGTTTTATTCCACATTTTCTTACAACTGCTGCATGAATTCATGTTTATTGATGCTTTTTTTGTTATTTCGTCTTACATTTGATTTATACCAGATATACATATATAAGCAAGTCTGTAATAATTAAGCTAAGGCACATAATGAATGACAATAAGCAGCATGAGGAGGAGGAGGAGGAAGAGGAAGGCTAAAAAGAGGTAATTAGCTGCGGTTCCTTGGACTCTGAGCTGCCAGGCTGCAGTGTTTTCAGGTTGCTCGCTGTCAAGTCATATTTCATTTGAACCTGCGTGTTTGCATGTTCGTCATGGTGTTGGTCTCCGAGGAAACTTGAGACTGTAAAGACTTCATCAGACAAGGCGAGGAGCAAGATTTGCTGCTGTTTGCCACATTTGCTCCTTACTTGAGTTCCTAAGTCAAGCCATGGGACCAGAACGGTAGTCAATGTAGAGGGACAAATTATTTTTTGATCCCGTTTGGCTTGTGCCCTGAATTACATATATGATGGCTGACAATTTAAAAGATCATTTTTCATGAAAAGAAAGTTGAATTTAGTCAAACAGTAAAACGTTTTTGTGAGACCGCACAGTGAACTACGTCATCAGACATGACCGTCAGCTCGGCAGATTTCACAGCGTTTTTCCAGGACGAGGGGAAAAGTATTAAAAGAGATGAAAACCATAATAAATGTTGAGAGCTGCAGCTACTCAAAGGGGGAGTTAGTCGGTTCAGTGAGTCAGAGGAGGGAAAATGTCACGACGTCAGTTATGTGACTGATGTTGTGGTCTTTATAATTATGTATTTTCACAAGCTAATACATTTGACGACCAATACAGACTTTTGTCACATGAAAAATTATTATTTAAATTGACAAACATCATATGTCTAGTTCAGGGCACATGTCAAACAGGATTTTTAAAAAATAATTTTCCTTTCCTCATTGACAACCGTTTAGATTTTTTCTGTACTAAGGTCCCATGGGGTCCACCGGGGGGGGCGTGACTCAGGGACTCTATTTGAGTCCATTTGTGTTTCGTTACTGTGAGTAAAGTTTATTTTAAAACATGGCACAGATTTTCATGAAATCTGCTCCCCAGCAAGAACCCTCGAGTTTGTATTTTTGCATTTCCTCTAGCACCATCTTCAGAATATTTTTTTTTGATTCCTCTACTGGCACTTCTAATGTGTTTTAATGAGGTTAATGTAGATTTTTCTTTCTTTTTTCATAGAGTAACACCAATGAATTTATGTTATGCATTTAAACCAGCTTACTCAAAGCACTTTGCATTCACAGTGTCAGTGGCGTCAATGTAAAGAACTGGACTCACATGGATGGAAGAGCCATCGGGAGGAATTTGGGGTTCAGTATCTTCATCAAGGACAGTGCGACACACAGACTGGAGGAGCCGGGGATCAAACCTCTACCTTTGACAAATGTATGACCCACTCACCTCATGAGCCACAGCTGAAGAGAATCAGAGCAACACAAACACAGTTTAACATGCTGTTGTTTCCATTATTGTGTCCATTTTGTGTGTTTGCACCAGACTTTTAATAACCAGTGTTCAGCTTTAAGTGTCCACCTGTTGAAGCTCCATGGTTCTCAGAAATAATACAAAGAAGTATTTTGACCGAGCATGACGAGTGACAATAATTCAGTGTCAGAAAAGCTGCCAAAGCAAAGGAAGGCAGAGAGCAGCTCCTTATCGAACCAATTATGCTGATGTGAGCGTCAGCTAAACCCATGAAATACTCGCTCCCCTGTCAGGTGGCTGTTTCAGAGGCTCCAATTAAAATCACAGCTTCCTTAGGCTGCTTATCACCCAGAGCGCGACAAACATGGAAAAATGAGGCATGAGAGCGGATTTAATTTGTCACAATTATGGATGATAAGTTTAAGACAGTTGAGTAAGAATGGACTGGACAGAGAGGAAAACAGAGAACCTTTTCAGCTAATTCTTTAAACATTCAAACCAGATTTAATCCCAGTTCTTTCTCAAAATGTTCTGTGCTGCAACTGTCTCTTTAATATTAAGTAAGCTCAGAACAGACTGTTAAATAATACAAATGCAGGATGTTTGTCAAACAGGGTCGCTCTGTCTTAAAGGAGCTTAAGATGTAAAAGCTCAGTGTTACATAACGATGTCACTGAGTTTAATCAGCTCTGATTGGAGAGTCTCTCCCTCGTCTTCAGTCTCCTCTTCATCACATTTTGTCCACCTGATCACCGTTTCAGGCGACATCTCACTGGGTGGTGGAGTTGTAAAGCTGCTTATTCAAAAGATGCATTTGAACCATCAACTTCTGTCACATCATTACCGTCTGCAAACAGATGTGGAGTTGCAGTTTTTATTTGTAATCTTGTTGGTATTTATTTTATATTTGCACATTTTGTTCCTTTAACTGCTGCACATCATTTCTCTTCAAAGTTCCACCCAGACAGCTTGTTTTCAAACATGGTTCAGTCAAATATACATGATTTATGGCTAAAACTGGGGAAAAAAACAAATTAAAAAAATAATTACAAAAAAAATACAAACCTATAAATTTGCGTTTTCACAATAAGTCTAAAGTCATCTGAAAACTGGGGTTTCCACATTAAGATTCTAACATTTTTATCAATGTTGCTGGTTGAGGTGGAGCTTATCTGAAATACCAGACATTTTTTTGTTGGTTCAACCGTGAACAATATTAATTTCACAAACTCGTGAACAAATTTCAATCTTAAACTAACTTACGCTGTCTGATAAATGTAGTGGAGTATAAGGTAGCGTAAAATGGAAATACTCAAAACTTGCAGTTATGTGCTGTACTGGAGTGAATTTAATGAAGGGAAAAGTTTGTTTCCTTTGCACATTAAGCCTTATAATAAGGATATTTACGATCATATGCGATGTTCTACAGCATTATTATGACTGCAAGAGCTGGAGCTCAGACAGAAAGACAGAATGACAGAAAGCAATGACGGAGCATGAGCACTCGGACAAAGTGTTGAAAAACACAATAAACACTCGTTTCTAAAGATGTGATACTCACCAAATGTTTAGTTGTGTCCTGTCATGTACCAACACTAAAACAGGAAGTTAAACACAGAGATATAACCCAAAAGCTGCTCATTCAGCTGCTTCACAAAACAAACAGCCGTGTCTATGTCATATTTTGTTAGATTTTTTGTTTTAGTGTCGATTCCACCAGATGTGTGTGCAGTGTGTCTCAGCTGTGGCACATTTGCGAAGCTGATAC
>JAPQLA010000024.1:1306516-1335059 GCA_029822935.1 Naso vlamingii | reverse complement strand
ATTTTTTGTTTTAGTGTCGATTCCACCAGATGTGTGTGCAGTGTGTCTCAGCTGTGGCACATTTGCGAAGCTGATACATTTCAATTTTAGTCAGTGTGTGCAAGGCTTCTATTTTTGCTGAATGACGAAGTACAACGCAGTAATTCAGCACAGAGCAGATTGAGTGGGACAAGAAGTCAGACACAGATACGTCAATAAAACATCCGGTTAATTTCAAAATAAAACACTCTGAGCTGATGCCAGATTAAATTTAGCTTAACTTCATGAATAAACCGTGATTATGTGCAGAGTCGGGCCTGAAGTCAACAGATCAGACTTTTCAGAGGTTGCGGTTGCACGTGATTCTTTGGTGCTCTGGCGGAGCACGGAGCAAACACACAGCAGAGCCATTCTGGAACGCACACACACCCGGTGGAATCCCAGGGTAAACATTCAGTGAGTTTTTTGTCTTTTAAAACGAGTGTTTATTGTGTTTTTCAACAGATTTGGTGAGTGCCTTTTCAGCTAGTGGTGATGCCAGCAAAGAGCTCCAGCTGTTGTGACTGCACTGTTCATCAGAGGCTGAATGTGCAAAAAACAAATTTTTCTTTAAGCAGTATGGTAAACTGACGTAATATGTATTGGGTCTGTGTGTCAATCCGCATGCTTCTTCACTTCTTCTGCCCCCTAGTGGCAAAAAACTTGGCAACGCAGCTTTAAAGCATTACTTCACTTCAAAGAAGTTTTGTATATCAATTACTCACCCAGATGTCTTGAACCAAAGAATTGAAAGTACGCAGGGAAACGTGCAGACTTTGCTAAAGTGTTGATGTCCTCCGCTGCTGTCACACAGAGTTTTTCTAAAGTCACACAGAGAAAGAACGCTGTTCGACAAACCTACACAACCTTCAGCTTCTTCAGAGAGTTTATGTTGCTCCCACACACACACACACACACACACACACACACACACACTGTCTTCAGAGTTTACTAATGCATGCTCTCATCGTCAACAACAACAACATTAGTGTGTCTCTTCAGGGACATAATAAAGGAGGTGAAGGCGGACGGTGACTCATCATCAGTGAGACGGTGGTAACAGAGAAACCTTTCACAGTTCAGGACTGTCAGCCATTTGTGGGGCCTTCGTGGACGTTCAGTGACTACAGGAAAATACAACAAATCAAGCAGTGGGCCAGTGAGCTGCTGCAGCGGCACATCGACATGTAGATTTTGTCATTTCGATTTCTGTGTTTTGTGTTTTTTTCCTTCAAACAGCTTTGTCATGTTTTGTAAAGACAAATAGAAAAACTTTTTTTTTAAGAATCTACAAGTGCCAAATAAAAAATGTCTGCTCGTGTTTAAAAACAAACTCACGTGTTTGTACTTCGTAGTGAGTCTGTATCAGGGGGTTCCCAAACTGTTTCTACTCAAGACTAAAAAGATAAATTTGGTGTCTTCCCAGGATACAAACTTACAAAGATATATCTGAAATTACCTGACTTACAGAACTACAACACAGCTATTATCTGTTTGGCTGAGTGTAACGTGAAGTTTCTCACCATGTCATTAAATATTTTATGAACTCTGCAGGGAAACAAAAAAGTTCCCTCTTTATCTATTTCAATCAGGAAAATAAATTCACATATCAGTATTGTTTTGCATTCTGTTCTGCTTACTGGTGACCCAACAAAAATGAGTCTGTGACTCGTTTTGGGTCCCAACCCTACATTTTGGAGATGTTGCTCTGTATTGTCTGTAATCTATAAAAAACAAACCAGTCACTTGCAGATCTCAAAGTTTAGACAGACAGAAAAAACTGATGATGGAGATGTTTCAGGTCGATGTAATCCAAACAAAGACTTAAATAATTCACAACATTTAGTTTAAATCCATATAAACTATGTTTATAAATGACTGAGGTTCATTTTAATTTCATTTTTTTCAAACTGGAGAATAATGTCTACATGCTTCTCATAAAATTGACAGATACGTTTATCTGACAGCTTTAATTACTTGTTACAAACTAAGATTCTGCACACAAATAATGTAGCTTATTAAATATGATGTTGGAGTCTAAACTAAATTGCACAAAGCTAATGCAGACAACCTGATTACCTGAAAATAAATTGGCTAGTATTTTGCTGCTAACTGGTTATTTTGAATGATTTCACACATTTGCTCTTTTGTTTTTCGTTGAATGTGTTTTTGTGTGATGGTCACTGCAGTTCAAAGAAAACTGAAGTCTTGATTTTGATGTAACTGAACGCAATGAGGCTCCTCAGCTCTTGTTTCATTCGTTTGCATCTTCCTGTCGGAGTAGCTTCTCAGTCTGTGAAATTCTTTTCACCTGAAGGGATCACCTGTAACATCAGCTGATGTTTTCTCTGCTCCATCAGCCGAAGTAAAAGCCTCAGCTTAATGTCTGAAATTGTAAATAGACAGCAAAAAATGACTTTGTTCAAATTAAGCTAAATTAAAGTGTTTTTCCCCTTTTTTGTTTGTATTTGATATTTAGTTTTTGTCATTCTGTTTTGCTCCTGGATAAAAGATTCAAGTTCATATGTTCTTTTCTTTTGAGGCGACAAATCCTTTGTGTCTTCCTGTTCGGTGATTAAATTCTCACCCTCATGTTTCATCATTTGGACGTGTAAAGTTTGTATGAATCAACTTTTCCCAGAGTCCATCGTCCAATTACAGCTGACAGTCTCTCTCATGTGTTTGCAGTGTTTTTTAGCCTCAGCAGACGCAGCAGCACAGAGTCAATTTCAGCACGTCTCTTATAATTGCTGAACGGTCAAACTGTTGTCTTTTAAGTCCTTTGATGTGAACTGAACTCTTTCCTGAAGCAACGTGACGCCTGTAATTCATCTGAGGGCTGATTTCGTTTGAACTCGTCCCAGAATCGACTAGAACTGACAAGAAGAAACAAGGTTTTCTTGATGCTGCAGCAGCGTGACAAAGACCACATTCATGGAGCGACGTGGTGGATAAACAGGAGCAGGAGCTTCCCTCCGTGCCTGCAGATTAGAAAATTAGTTCCACAAACATCTTCAGTGCAGAAATTACATTACAGTTCGAGTTAAACTTCCGATGGCTCGCTGAGCCGCTGAGCCAATGCTGATGTCAGTTCAGGGATTTTGAAAGTTTGGTTTTACATTTATTACTTTTACTGATTTAGCAGCCGTATGATGAGATTTTTTACATACTGAATCATTTAATTGAATATAAAACATCTTGTTTGCCCTCTGAACAGCAATAATTTGTACATGAAGTAGGAACCTGTGACGTTAAACAATATTTAAACTTGCGGAAACCAGTCATGCCACACGTGTTCATTTTCAATGTGAGATTGGAGGAAAAATTTGTTGTAGGACCCATTTTATGAAGATTACCAGGAAACTTTGGGACTGTGGAGCATAAAGGTGCTTGTCAGGTCTTTTCCTTTTCAAAAAAGACAGATTTTTTGACAATTAACATTAGCTGGATGCTAGCAAACAAACTAGCTAGCTCAATTTCAGGATCAGAGATGTTTCCCCTGGCAGACAGACAGATGAACATGGCAAAAATAAGATTTCTCCGTGTTAGGCCTGGATCACTGCAATTTACTCTAACCTTTGTTTTATTATAATACACATGACAATAGTAATTAGGCTATTCTATTCTATTCTCTCTCTCTTTTTTTCAGCATATTTCTGGCTCTTAGTCATCAACTCTCGATAAGATGAAACTCATTGAAGGTTTTCCTTGTAAATTTCAGTCTTAAATGAAGTGTATGAAGTTGCTTAAAATGGAAATACTCAAATCTTGTAGTTATGTCCTGTACTGAAGTAAATATACTTAATTAGTCCTATAAACTAATATAGTATGTATTAGGCCTGTGTGTTAATTGGTTAGCAGTGAACTTCTTCAAAGTATGTTCTCTATATCAATTACTCACCCAGATGTCTCATGTTGAAGAATTTTTTTTTTCTCTCCTAACTTTACCTCATTGTAAACGGGTGAATTACAATATACGGGCTTCCTTTTGCTGGCAGTCTATGGAGTCCACTCTTGAAAACATCAAAACCATCTAAAAACATCCACTCAAAGCTCTCAGCAGCTCCATGTGGTAAAATCCAAGTCTTCTTTATCATGTTGTATGTTCAACACTTTTACAACACTTTATTAAAGCTAGAAAGATGCAAATTCCAACATATCTGGTTCAATGTTGCGTGCCCCGCTAATTGGTGCATCAGAAGTGCTCCAGCATGAATTTGAAACCCTGCCCCCTGCTCACTGATTGGCCTGAAATTTGTCAACAACTCGGATGGTACCAGGAGGCCACTGAAGACTCCAGAAGAGGTAAACGAGCATTCCACCAGTGGAGAAGCTCAAGCAAATATGGAGGAGTTGCTGTTTTCTTTGACATAGAAAAGGCGCACCATAATGTGGGGGGAAGGTCTATTCAAAAGAGATGACAGAAGTGTTGGTGGCAGTACGCATAACTCGAAAAAGGATTTTTTTAAAAAAGTTCCAATGGTCTATTCAGATTCATATTAGGAATTCCCTTTCATAAAAATTATTTAGCTGACAGTGGTACTCCTCAGGGCAGCGTTATTAGCCCTTTGTTATTCTCAGTGTTATTGAATAATGTCTTTAAGCAAATAAGTCCAGATAGGAAAATCACTCTTTACAGAGGATGAAAAAAGAGGAAGCAATATCTATAGAGTATGTTACGAGAAAGTTCAGGAAACAATTAATGAAGTTGAAAAGTGGTCTTTGATGTAAGGAAATCAGTTACCTGTGGAAAAATCTCCAATTTCTTTTTTTTTTTTTTGGTTGAATATCAATGAAAAACATTTATGTAGCTTTGATTAGATCAGTTCTAAAGTTTGACAGAATTCATTCTCAAACACAGCAGTTGTGTTGTAGGGAAGTCAAATCAACACAGCTGTCAGCACTCCAGATGGAAGTAGTCTATTGGAGATGCCATTACAGTTAAGATGGAAACAATTAATGGTAAATTACCGGGCAAATCTACAAAGTCATAAAGATTTATATCCAACTAAAAAGTTTATGGATACTTTCTGAGAAAGCAGCAAAATCAAAATGGAGAGTTTGTTTACAGTTATATCAGAAATAGCTGAGGAATTGGAAGTTAATTATTGGACCGTTAGTCAGATTGTCTTGATGCCAGCTTTTCCATCATGGCTACAGCCTCAACCATCTGTTGATTTCTCTAATTTGGATCATTTTAATTCACATAAAAAGGCATGCAGTCTGCAGGCTTATCTGAACACTACTTTGCTACATGAGAGATACAGTTATTTGTATAAATAATTACAGATGGATAAAAAAAATCCAGAGATTGGTAGGGCTAGTGGCCTGTTAAAAACAAGAGAACTACAGGTCGTATATAGTTGAATATTCATTGAAATGCTAACAGTCTTGTTAGCCCTGCAGAAGAAGTCAAAACTTTGTAGGCTGTATTGCCTCACTAAGACTCAAGTGCAGCCCTGAATAATTGCAGGATATTATTTATGGCATTATGCAATTGCTATACGGAATTATTAGATTGGGAGTTGAGTAAAGAGATGGTTCAGTAGTTTTGGTGGAGTTGTATGAGGTAGTCATATGGTGATCAGCTTTGTTTTTTTTTTTGGGGGGGGGGGTAAGATTTTTCTTTTCACCACTTTAGTTTGCTGCCAGACAGCTGTTTATGTTGGCACTACATTTTTTTCACCTGTAGTTACCAAAGATAGTCAATATAACAAAGATACCCCACTGTACACTGTGCCAGTGGTGTGCAATGGTATATACACTTCCCGTCTCCCAAGTGGGTGGAGTCCCATGGAGACAGTTAGGAACCACCATCCCTCCGCCTCATCTGGAAGTGTTATAATGTGGTGTGAATGGATTAAAGCAGATGGATTTTGTGTCACATGATATTTGTTTGATCTCAGTTTTTCACCTGTAAGACCATTTGAACGTTTATTTATGCTTGTGGCGAAGAAAAACAGGAAACACACCGGTTCCCAAATGTTGTGAGACAGTGTTGCTGAGACAGAGACAGGTCTCGAACAAAGGAAATTTTCTCCTGAAACATGTCATTTTTGTGTCAGAATATTCAGAAGATATGTGTCTTGTGAAAAAAGGGTCCAATATGTATCTTGGTGACGATGGAACGAAAGAATTGGTCATAATCTGTGAACATGATCACTTCTCCCATATGAATGAATGGACTAAAGACTGCTTCCTGTCCCCTAAAGGGGCGTGGCCGTGGTGAAACCCATGTGACATTGATACAGGAAATGATCAGTGGGAGATCTTGGTGCCCATTAAAGTCTTTGGTAGTTGCGCCCACTGGCGCACCATATCACTCTGATCAGCTGTTTAGCTCAAACTGCAGCCTGGTGAGACCGGACTGCACTCAAACTTTACTCTCCTGAAGCTGTTCAGGATGGTCCGTAGGTGTGCTTTTCCGAGCTGTTCAAACAAACAGGTGTCCTGGTCACCATATGCGTTTCACCGTGTCCCGCTGAACGACGTCAGCCTCAGACAGCTGTGGCTTCTTGCACTGAATATTGACATCAACACGCCGCGTGCAAGACTAGTACAGCTCCGCGTGTGCAGTGAACATTTTTCTACGGAGGATTATGTGACACTACCGCCAAATAAGCCAGAGCTGAAGAACACTGCTGTACCCACCACAAAGGTAAGACAGAAGCCCACAAATAAATGAAACAGCGGTTAGTGTTGAATCTGAGCCAAACAGCTGATTGGCGGAGTGATACGGTGCGGCAGAAGCCGGCGCGAGTGGGCGTAGTAATATATGGAGGGTCTGCGGTTGAAAAAAAATGTTCTGCTAAAGTAAACAGCTGTGTGGTGGCAAATTAAAGGGGTGGAAAAATCCCAAACTAAACATACTATTGAGCAGACCTTGATTTTTTTTTAAGAGAAGCGTTCATATATGTGGCTAAAACCCATTTTTTGTGCTGACCCCCCTCTGCAACGTCACAATGCTGACTTCCGGTGCAGTGATTTCTTCTTCCTCCTCCTCAAAGTGACCCAGCTGATCGCCATCTGACTATACAAACTAAGTTACCACTTAAAAATACTCAGCTATCCCCTTGTGGGCACCAGCGCATGTGGGCATCAGGAGAAAGGAGCTGGTTTATTATCTCGACAATAATGGATTGAACAGAAACCAAGTAGAAGTCGCAAAAACAACATGCAAAATAGACACAAGAGCTTTTATAAACAGCAGGGGTAAGGCAACGTGGCAAAGGCTATGGGACAGACAGGGATGATAAAGTTAGATATTTAGCGTATACAAAACCTATATATAGGCTAAACGTCATTTTGAATCTATATACGAGATTCAAAAAGAAGTTGGAGAGGGAAGGCTGCAGAGGACAAACAGGAGACAGGAATGCCTGATCAGCAGTCGGCCCCCTTACATTTTAAATCCACAGTTGACACATTTGCAGTTGTTTTTTGTGAGGTGCGTGGATCTGGAGTGATACATGCTGTGGTTGTTGGCCATCCACATCTAATTAGATGATGATGCCAAAGTTTTACTTTGGGAAAATAATTTGCATTTGAAAAGGGTGAAAAAAAAATCACACTATCGCAATAATATTGTATTGTGACTCAAGTATCGTGATAATATCATATCACGGGGCCTCTGGCGATTCCCAGCCATGTTGAAGAGTGTTTAGTTTGGGAAGTTTGAATCAAATAAATGGCATATAGCATCACTAGCCATAAATAAAATCATATTGCTGACAGTAGCTCGATCTGTTGATTATTTCAGGGAGGAATGGATCCTGTCCCTGCTGTCCAGATCAAAGATGAAGAGACGAGAGCGACAACTCCAGTGAAACAAAGAGACACCCAAGCAAGCACATCTCAGACTTCGACAAAAATCAAACTTCTCCTCACAAGCCCTCAGCAGGACACACAACCGACACGACCGTCCACACCAGGGACCTACTACGCCTTCCCTCCCACATGGGCTCTACAAACTGTAAGACAGAGCTTGTATACAAAAAAGTGTTATGTTGTGCATCTTGAAAATGTGTTTGACACATTGTTTTGGAAATGTTTATCCATTTTTAATTTTCCCACTGTCCTCTTCCTCCTTTGCACAGACACTGACAGTGAAGTCTGAGTATGATGCACCATTGAACACCAGTTTACACCACACACACATGGAGTCCACCGAGTCTGAGACGGGTGCAGCGCAGAGATGCGATGACAGGAAATGGGAAGTGAATGAGTCCAGTTTGATGGAACTCTTCAGGACTTGCCTTATGTGCGGGATGGCAATTGTTGAAAAAAAAGTAATGACATCTGGTAGTCATATTTCAGTGCAGTGGACATGCATGAATGAACACAGTGGCTGGTGGAGTTCTTGGCCTTAAAAGAGAGGAACACCTGAAGAAGACGCTGAAGGACCACCTTTCCTGTGCCCCTCCACTAGCAGCCTGTACAGGTTCAACACTCAAACCAGCAAGAATTGTCTACAGAGAAGCGTGTGTCATGATTCTCCAGAACAGATTATGTATATGTACTTTTATTAGTGCAATCCACACAGGGGCAGTTCACGAAGATAACTGAAAAAGATGGCCACTTTTCCTGGTCTTGGAGACGTGCAGGACAAAATCTGCCTTTACTCAAATACAACAGAGCTGAATGGCACTCTGAGTGTGGGGCTCCAAGCACCCAAAAAATAAAATGAAAAGCTAATCTACTTAATATGTGTATACATACAACACCTGTAAAGATAAAAATAGGAACCTGCTTGCAGCTAAGACATACGGAACCCCTAAAGGGACAATTAAAAAAAAAAAAAAAAGAAAAGAAAATTAAAAATATCTGGTGAGCATGAGAAACTATCCGTGCGCACGCAATAGTTTCGCATGTGCATGAGAAACTTACATGTGCTATTAAAGGAGAAGTTTTTGTTTTCACATTAAGCCTTATTATAAGGAAATTAACGATCATATGCGATGTTCAGCGGCATTATTATGACAGCCTGTGCAGTCCTGGGAGCTGGAGCTCGTTGCTGAGGCCAGTGCTCGCTGAAAACATTTTTCCAGGACTGTTAAAGCACTTGATATGCCACTTAGCCTCCGTTGTTTTCAGCTAGCAGTGACGTCAGCAACGAGCTCCAGCTCTCAGGACTGTTCATCATAATAATGCTGTTCAACATCGTATATGATCATAAATATCCTTATTAATGTGTTTAAAAAAAAAAACAAAAAAACTTCACCTTTAATAAGCTGATAGCTGTGCGCCAGGGCTGCAACTAATGATTATTTTCATTTTTGATTAATCTGCCGATTATTTTCATGAATAATCGATTAATCATTTATTCCATAAAATGTCAAAAAAAGAAAAAAAAACCTGTGAAAAATGCTCATCTCAATTTCCCAGAGTTCAGTGTCACAGCTTAATTTCCTTTAGTCCAAATAACAGCCCAAAACACAAAGACTCTTCATTTATTATCATAAATGACACAGAAAAGCAGCAAATCCTCACATTTTATTTGAAAAATGACAGAAACAATGAAATAATGATCAGAAATAGTTGTAGATTAATTTTCTTTAATCGATTATTTGATAAATCATTGCAGTGCACACTGCTCGCCATCACATTTCCATTAACTCCAGAGTGTTGAAATGTTCAAAATGTAAAATCTAATGATAAAAGATCAATGTTATCATTTCCAAAATTCACAACATATTTGTTATCTGACGAATATTCTGCATCACTCCATTTTTGTTGGGCTCTGGCTTTTGAGAGAGCGTTTTCACTGCAGTATCACCTGTTTTGCTCTCTGACTTTCTGCTCACATGGAGCAGCACCTGTAGCCTCTAGCTGCACCATGAATCATATTCATCACAGAAAGTCCATTTAATAATAAAAACAAGATGAATTACTGGAATATGTTGGAGAGCTTCTGCCTCTAATTAAAGAAACGGCTGAGGATAAAATCCCGTGCATAATATTACTTTGACAGTGCCTATTTGCACACACACTTTGAAATGTTCATACATGGTAAAAAAGAATTTGGCTTTGTCGTTTTGTGCAGGGCAAGTTGGCTTTTGGTTGCTCTAAACACCACAAGCTGAGTGTCATTCATGTCCTCTGTGTCAGCGCGGCAGCAGATCTCTCCAAATCGAGGCAAAACATACTAAAATTATCTGGACAGATGGCACACGAGATTTGAATGTTATTTTTCTTATTTTATTTTAGCACTTCAAAACGTAGCCTACCTTGGCATGAAAAATAGGTTAAAAAAAAATCTTTTGGGCATCCTCATTGATGTACTCCGGCTTGAATAAAGGTGGTTCTGCCGCAGACTGCACACTCCTCTCTCTCTGCACCGTCTTCATTCACTTATCCTTAGTGTGCGTGCTTTTCCTCAAAAATGCCGAGTAGTTATCCCAAATTTATGCTGTGCTGAGCAGTGCACAGGCTTGTGTACTTCCTCTAGAGACAGTGGCATCCAAGTACCATCCAGGTAGTTGAGAATTCCTGACCAATCAGCAAGCAGGGGGGCGGAACTTTAAATTCGGGCAGGGCACATGACGCGGAGCGTTGAACCGCATGTGTTGGATTTAGCAGTTTTCTAGCTTTAATAAAAGTGGCAGTATTGAGCATACGACACGATAAAGTAGACTTGGATTAAAGCACACGCAGCTGCTCAGAGTTTCTGGCAGATGTTTTTAGATATTTGATTTTTCAAGATGCATCTCCATAGGCAGCAAAAGTAAGCACCCATTTTTTGAATCACCAGTTTACCGTAGAGGAACGTTGAGAGGTAAGCAAAAAATTTTTCCATTTAAAACATCTAAGGGTGAGTAATCGATATACAGAACGAACTTTTGTAGTGAAGTATTGCTTTAGAGTTCAAGCAGCGCTGAATAAAAAGAAGTGAGGAAGCCTCTCTGACTGTAATTCCTCATGACAGAGCAGATACGGCCTAATTAAAGCTTTCTGTTCCTCCACAGAGTGAAGCTGCTTCGTCCACGGGTGGAAACAGTGAGACTCTCTGGGTCACAGTTGGTAATTGCAGGTCTCTGTGTCGACACAAACATCTGGGGGCGGAGGGGATGAGGCTTAATTAGGGCCTGAGGAGGCACCTGTCATGCCAGGTAAAGCTTGGCTGAATGACCCTGAACTCACCACCAGCTGCCTGAGAACTGAAATCTGACACGAGGCCGTTCAGATGTGTAACCTCTGATGGATTTACCTCATGTGAACAGTTACCGGCCATGTGTTTGTAGTTTATATTTCAATTAATTGTACAGGTTTTTTTTTTTTAAGTTTTGTGCTGTTATTGTAATGAATAAAACACAAAACTTTAAATATGCAGATTTTATGCAAATAGACTGTTCATACTGATTTAAAGCTGCACGTTACTGTTGTAGCTACTCAAGCCTGAGACGCACTGAACTACTTCACATACAGTGAGCTACTTTAGTCCAGTGGTTCCCAATCTATGGGTCTGGCCTCTTCAGAGGGTCAGCAGATTAATCGGAGGGGTCGTCAGATGATCAGTGGGAGAGGAAGAAAGTAGAAGCAAAGTTAAGACACACAAATCTGATTGTCTTTAAACTTTCATCTAAATTTTGCAGTTTTTATAAAATGTTTCGGTCTCAAGTTTAGAAACGATTTGGCAATATCTGCGACTGACAGCTAAAAATGGAACAGTCGTCTCAGGCATCACATGTTATCATAAAGTTACAGACGCATCATAAATGAAAAATTACTGTCTGCAATGATTCCTCCCACAAGAGTTTACAACAAATGGTTGATGAGTTACGGAAGTGGGCGGGGCCAGCCATGACCAATCCCAATGTCCCCCCTAAAGCCTTAAGTCCTCACTGACATCACTTCCTGAGTGTTTGAGTGAGAGAGGCTGCAAGGGCTCAAAATGTAATACATAAGAATGGGACAGCATGTTGTGACAATTCACGTTACCTTGACGACACCGAAACGTGTTTTGTACCATTGTGGGTTTTGGATGCAATTTCTTTTATGTTTTACTTAAGGCCAAGGACGCTGAAAAACCAACAGCCTGATTTAAACATCGTGCAGAGTGTTTGCCTTACAGAGTGGATGAAAATCAGTTGACTAGTTTTGGTCAAAACAGCATTACACATAAAATGTTCATGACCAAACTGTTGACACACCAGATCTGTCAGCTCTGTTGTGTTTGAAATCATCCATCGCAGACTCGATACAGACTCATCAACTGTGTTGAGACGTATTTTCTCTCTGAGCAGCTCTGTACTTACATGTTTGGAACTGAGGTGATGTTACATTAACAGGAAGAAATCATCACTTTATTATTGTAAGACATTTAGAACATTACTTACATTTTTAATATGTCATTAGTAACTCTACTGGAATACTCACAGTGACCCTCCTGACCCTGATAAATACTCAGTCAAATCCTTGAACAGAAGCATCTCTGTGTCCAGTAAAATCTGGCTTATGTTCTCAGCTGAATGAATGTCACTGATTGCTTTTCACTCGATGTGTGCAAATCAATTTGTAAAACAGGCGATCTATAAAAATGTACACATGAAAAAGAAAACCAAGTGCGTTAAAAAGAGAAACCACACACACACATGCATGTCACCTCCCAGGCTCTTTAGATTCTCTTTGTTTACTTTTGTAAATGTTGCCTTCTGGCTTGCTCTCTAGTAATCCTGTTTTTACCTGCCTACACTATGAACTGTGGGTAATTCCTTCAGGCAAAGTCTGCAGAGGTGCAGACTTATGGAAAGTGGCCATAGTGGGCTTGAGATGGACCCTCAGTCACTTCACCATTTGTCACTGGGACAGCTCAAACCCTCACGGACGCACCGGGAAAGTCTGAGAGTCTGTGAGGGTGGAGACTGGGATTGGGCCTGTGTGTTTCTACAAAGTTTGGTCATGTTACATGAATCGTAAGTTATGCGCCTTTTTGTTGCAGACCACTCCCACTGCCACGCCCCCTTTTTGCCAGTTGGTCTGAACAGTTAATCAGCTGTCCCTTGGCACATGACCAACAGTTCTGCTAAATCTTGTGCAAGTCTGTGAATTCATTTGGAGGTTATGTATCTTTTTTGTGAAGGCCGCTCCCATTGCCACGCCCCCTTTTAGCCAATTTGCATAAACCCAAACACAGACTTTTACAGACACACACACAGATTTCTTCATACCACATTCAATTTTGGATTTTGATCTAATCTATTGTTTTTTTAAACTACAAAAGAAAAAGGAATTAATAAAAAGATGCCGGTTTTTATTTCAGACAGACATGAATGTCCCTATTGGGAATAAAGTGCAAACCTAGCTTGAACCTAACTAAACCTTTTTTTAAAGTAAGGTTTAATCAAACAAAGATGAATCCCCCCAATTTGGGATTAATACAGTGCCAGCCAGTTGAGAGAGAGCTGTAGGCTACCGTATTTGATTTTCACATTTTTAATTTTTTAACATTGTCAAAACAAATTAATTTGGATTTCGATTTACAATTGATTTATTGCCTAGCCCTACCTCCATGCCTAATTTCAGCCTCATGGGGCGAAACCTGTGGAGGCCAAAGGGTGGGTAGGAATTTTGTGGACCAACCGACCAACAGAGCAATATGCAGATTTGTCTGCCAGCTTAAATCCGGCTGGCAGATAAACACAGTGGGCTGTGAGCAGAGATGGGTCAAATGGACTTAAGATGCTTCAAGGACGAGTCAATCAAACGAGAAGATTTTGTAATACCTTCTTTATTTAAAGACATTGGTGTTTATCCTTCAGTTGCTTAACAACAAACATGTTGAACTTCAGGTTCATTTGGTGCTTCAGTTTATGTCTCAGTCTGTGATCGGTCCTCCACTCGCTTCTCTTCCTCCTGGATGTTTTTCCTCCTCAGTGTGAAACAAAACTGACATGGAACACACACTGTCTTTCCATCCTGCGTTCAGCGATAGAAGATAAGATTTATCTCATGACAAACACACACTGACAGCAGGACCAGAATAAGTAAACTGACGCGTTTGTGTGGTAACGGCTCTCTGCATGTTGCTTTCTAAAAATGTTTTTATTTGATGCCGCCTGAGTGAAATTTGGTTCTCTCATTGATTGGTCGCTCGTCTAGTGACTCACCGCGCTGAGTGGCTCCATAAAACTAATCAGATACTGCAATGAACTCAGAGAGCTCTCTATTATTTTCCTCTGCAGCCTCAATAAGACAGAAGATGGAAAAAGGGGAAAAACAAAAAATCTTTGTGACAAACATAAAAAAAGCCTGCTTGGTGGAGTGTGGGGAGAAATATGTGGGAGTTTTATAACTTCCGAAGGTTAAAGATTTAGAACTACAAAGGAAAAACATGCAAATACTGAATGATGCTATGGATAACTGAATTTCTTCTGTCACCATAGTAACAGTCACAGTTGCACAGCAGCTTTTCCTGCAGGATCTGTCATGTTGTTGGCAAACTGACACTGACCACAGTCCTCGTCTTTTTCTAGTGACCTCCTTCTTCTTATTTCTCGACAACAGGTTTACATGTCACAAGAACTTTACGCGATAATTGCAGATTTGACAATAAGTGTCCTTTCATAGTTTTTCTTGCAAAACAATGTGCTCACAGCAGGTTTCACCAGCTACCTGACAGGCTGAATATCCGAGTGATGAAACCGTTCGTCCACGAAACACTGATCAGCATTTACCAACTTTTAACAGCAGGAGTCCAGCTGCTCTGTTTCCTGATGTTGGTTCAGTACAGTGAAGACATACAGTTCAGTGTCCAGTAGTGCAACATAACATTATTGAATAGATAGCTCCCATGGTTACACGTGAGATAAATAAAATATACAATATGCTAACAAATAATGATGTGATACTAAAAATTAAGCTTTGCCACGGAATTTAAGATTAAAATGAGCTGCGTCTTTACAGGCTGCAACATTAAATATATATCTAGCTAGATGCTAGCAAGCTAGCTAGCTAAATGTCAGGAGTAGAGCAGCTTCCTGGCAGTGGCAGGCTGACGCTCAGAATTTCATGTGATGTTAAAAGGAGTTTTTTATGAAAGTAGACATTATAAATTTAGATTTTTTTAAGCTGGGTTGGCAACATTTGGAAATCAAGCTAGCTGTAGCATGAGACTTCTAAGGAAGCAACTCCGCTGCCCCCTCCCCTCCCTGTTTTTGCTCCAGCTCGTGTTTTATCTCGTTGGTTGTCTCTCTCTCTTTAAGTCCAGTTTGCCCCAAAGATTCGCGACGAGACCAAACGGTTGCAGGGAAAGTTGCAGCGGTGCAAACTGGTCCGTCTCAGCTCAACTCAAGCCAGCTGGCAGTGTTGCCTGCAGCTCAGCTTGTCAAGTCACCAGAGGCCAGTTTTAGAAGGTAAGACAAGTCACTTGTTTCAACAGCAAAATAGCTCGTAGCGACGTCACCTGTTGCTAGGCAGCGCAGAACAGCCAATAGGAACACACTCCAAAATTACCGTGACTGGCCCAAAATACCCTGTCAGGTCTGAATGCAGAGCAAGGAGAGGAGCAGAAGTCTATCGTTCTTTCAGACCACCTGAATAACAAAACGCTGACAGGTTA
Source organism: Naso vlamingii (assembly GCA_029822935.1). Classification (NCBI taxonomy): domain Eukaryota; kingdom Metazoa; phylum Chordata; class Actinopteri; order Acanthuriformes; family Acanthuridae; genus Naso; species Naso vlamingii. The sequence goes on along the minus strand of JAPQLA010000024.1, from coordinate 1,319,485 downwards.
TTATTGGATGTTAGCCTGATGACACCAAAAATAAACTGCCTACCTCAGCTTTAAAGAGCCAGAGCTGAGCAAACGGTAGCTACGGCAAAGAGAACAGTGGGCAGCAATCAGCGGTTATTTTGTGGAATGCTGCCCCCTGTTGGAGCTTCCTCCCACTGGCGAACGCACGTTACACAGGACCCCTTTAAAGACCCGAGTACTGTTTCCATCAGTGCCGGCATATGGACGAGAAACGACAGGAAATGACGACCATACTAATGACATTAGCTAACATTAGCTAAAGGCTCTTCCTCATCTCCTCTCTGAAGGTTCAGCAGCCGCTCACAACATGTACACATCACATGTGGTATGTCTGTGTTGAGGCAGGAAATTGGTCTGCAAACTGTGATGGAGGTTTATGACATAAAGTCTGAAAATTGATTTTACTGTTTATCTTTGTTTTCTTTGACCTGTTAGTTTAAAACCTGGGTGACTGCTCTCTGAAATCATCCTCTGAGCTTTCATGAAACACATTCGATGTTTCAGTCTCGTACATTCACAGACAAAAAGTGAATTCTGGAGGCAACGCTCATCTTCAGAGAACTCTTGAAATCAAACTCTGAACTTCTGATGGCTGAATATTTTAAGGTTTAAAGCTGGTGTGTGAGCCAGAGGTTGAGAAACTCAGTGTGTGTCTCTGCTGTGGTTTGTGGTTATTTTTTTATTCAGGCGGCAGAATTCAGCAGCGGCAACGTGGCTCAAAACAAATCTGGATTTTCTTTAAAGACCTGTGGACCAGTGTGGTCGTTGGGCAGAATCCCCCAGAGAGTTGCAGTTTCAGAGCTTCACTCCTGCAGATGAACTCAGATCACTGCAGGAGGAGGAAGAGCAGGAGCAGGAGGAGGAGGAGCAGGAGGAGGAGGAGGAGGTGGTGGTGGTGGTGAAGGACTAAAGTCAGTAGGTCTTCCTCCAGGAGCGGAAGTACAGCTGAAAGGGGAGGAGGGGGTTCCTGTTCTGCAGACTGGGGTTGAAAACATCAAAGTCTGCCCTCCTCACTCTCTGCAGGTAGTCCTCCAACACCACCTGCAGAACACAACACCACAGAAGAAGAGTGTGATTTTGATTTAGGGTTAGGGTTAGGGCAAATATCGAACTGTGTGTGTGTGTGCGTGTGTGTATGTGTGTCGGTCTCTGTTAACTGACAGATACATACGTAGACAGGACAACCACACTGTCATTAAACAGGGTGTTTTGTTTTGACATTTGTTTGATTTTGAAAATTGGCCGTATTCTCTGTGCCTTTTCTCTGTGTGACTTCCTGTCAAGTACGATCTGCTCTCATCAGCTCTGTTCAGCTTCACAAAGTCAATCGCGGCTCACAGAAAAAATAGAACAGACGCCGAAGCGGCGCTGCGCGTCACCGCAGCAGGAGGTGTAGACAGTCAGATTGGATTACATGGACGCCAAACGGAGACTAGCTCTGCAACGCAACGCTCTGCAGCACGACCACATCCAGTGTGTTTTAGCTGTTACTCTCTGAGTTATGACTTTTAAAATGGTTTTATCTTTGAAAAACTTTCCTACAGATGAGAAAATGATTTTAACGTATGTAATGTTTAAGGGAAAAGCAGGAGAACACTAATGAGTGTGCGCAGTGGGCCACAGAACATGTTAGCCAGCTCTGAGTAAAGAATCCTTTCGATGAACATGGTGTGATTGTGATTGATAAGTTCATGTCCTGAGCTGAAAGGCGATGAGTCACACAGCTCTCTGTACATGCAGCTCAACTCTTTGTGTTATTATGCAGAGAGTTTTAAGTTTATAGCATCTGTGGGGTTTATTTGTTTTTCAAATGAAGGCATGAATACGTCAAAGGTCATCTCTCTCTGCTGGGTTTAATTTCAGCAGCCCACTCGTTCCACGTGCAGTCTGATTGGGCCTCTTCTAGTGCGGGGAACTCGTGAGACAGAGGGAGAAGATGGCCAAGAGACTGAGCATTGTTTTCCTGAAAGTTCTGACATTTGTCCTCGAATCTGATGGTGCTACCAGGCTCAGCTCAGCCAGGGTTAAAAAAAACTTTCAGCGATTGGTCAGACAGTCGTTGGTGTTTCCTCACTGGTCGTTGCCTTGTCAAAATTAATCCAGTTGAAAATTTAAAAATTAAAACGGTCATTATGTGGCCAGTGGGCATTTCGCCCTTGGTGTGTGGAGAGCAGTCTGGCTAAGTGAGACAACCGAAATTTAAAAACGTATCCACAAGCTGTGAAATAATCACATAGATGCTGTTACGTGAGTTATGATTGAGATTCTGACCCACCATGCATTGTGGTAAGAGACAAACAGACGTTTTTAGCTGGAAATCACATCGCACTGTGAGTAGATGTGGGACAGAGGAAGCAGAACAGTGGTGCCTCCTGCTTCTCGCCGCAGAGGACGGACGCGGTGGCTTCGGTGAGAGCTGGCACGGAGCATCAGTGCAGACAGACGGGTGACAGCTACTTTTCTTTCCACATATAAATTTAGCATTTTTTAAACTCAGGACAAAACATTCTACCGCATTCCTGCATGCACCTTGTCCAGATGCAGTCCAGCAATATACGAGATTTTCACTTAGTCGAGTTTGAATCATCATGAGACTTGATTTTTTATAATTGATCTGAGCTTCTAAGATATTTAATGACGACTTTCTGCAAAATAGATATCACTGTTTTCAGATAGAAATGTCGCCCTCAGTGTGTCTCAGAGCTGCATGACTTTCACATCTGCTGGTTTTGGACTCACCGTCTGAAGGAAGGCCGGCGTAGCGACTGCTGGGACGCTGTGACTAAATGATCGCGCCTAAAAGAGAAAACAAATACACAGGATGAAAGCAGGGTCATGCTGTCCAATCCAACCAGGATGATTTAATGGCTTAGGAAACACTTTACTCCAATCCAAGCACACCGTCAGATATTTCCACTTGCTCAACACTCTAATCGATGATATTAAACATCATAAACAGATCCTCTATAGGATATGAAACCAAAATGTCTGCCTGTTTAAAATAAATTTAAAATTAGGGCTGTGCTAAAAAATTGATGCGGCAATATTTATTTATTTATTTTACTGTATCGTATCATGACGTCGATGCCAAAACCCAACCCCAAAGTTCAGTGACATAAAAGAACACTTAATCACTTATTTTCATGTTTTCAATTTCAGTGTCCAGTTAAAGTGCAAGAGTAAAAATAGATTTAATTTTCATTTTGATGTTTATGCAGCTACACCAGTTTTTGGTAATTTGCCAATACTAAAATAAATTGGAAATTTTGAATCCAATTGTTTTGACTAACTATAATGTGATGAGATGTATTAAGACCAAGATCATACACAGCAACTTGTATGTCAGCACTGTTCTTACATTTTTCGTGAACTACGTGAAATATTGCAATACATCGCAACATGTATCAAGTTGCAATGTATCATGATACAATCATGTATCGTGACCCATGTATCGTATCGAGAAGTCCGGGCCATTACCCACCTCTATCTAAAATACATAACAAAACAGTTTTAGGATCAAAATAATTTGACAAAATCAGAAAAATTTCTGATTACAATCATCACAACTGTTTGAGAGCAAAAGATGCAGCCAGCGCTCTGACGGCGAGTCTCTGCAGGCCAGCAGCACCTGAGGGTGGGTGTTTTTTTACCACATGAGCTGAACAGCCAAATTCTGACAGATTCTGATAGTCTGGCTGCAGTCACGAACTTACTGTTGTAAAGTTCAATAAGTTCCTCTCTTTTTAGGTCTTCATTTTGTCTCTTAGACCTGTAAAATGTCTGACTGTTTGTACTGAAATAAAATTGTCTTAATGTTTTCAAACAGCAGACATTAATTAATCAAAACATCTAAATGTTTTAATCAGTGATGATTAATTAGTGATGATCAAGTCACATGATTTCTAATTCTGTTTTCTTTGCACTTATTCACACTTGCTGTCATCAATACACCAACTCTTCCACCTTCCTGAGGCATAAAAACGCAGTATTTCAAGATTTTTTTGTATATTTTATGTGTTTCCGCTCACGTGTTTTTACTCCAAATCAAAAAGCGCATAACAGGCTGATGGAAACCCACCGGCTGCTGCGAGCCAGCAGACCAGCCCTTAGCTTAACTGTTCAGCAGTGTGGTGTTGGTGTGAGTGTGGTCCCTACGTGTTGTAGATGAACGTGGGCCTGACTGGCGATGTCATACACGACATCCCGGACATTCTGCTCCCGGCTGCCGCGGATGAAGTCCTCTTGAGAGGCTCCGTGCTGCAGAAACACACAAACAAGGACACATGTGCACTGGCTGATAAGTCATGCTACATCCACTTCACTCTGCTTTAAATTTAAGACGGACTCTTAAAACAAAATGATCCTCATCCACTGAGCGGTTTACCACCACTGCAGCTGTAATCTCCGGTCCAGATTATATATGCATATACATACACACACACACACACACACATATATATATATATATATATATATACATATATACACACACATCAGTTCAGTTCAGCTGGATCCAATGAAGATCCACTTCAAGTGTGGCATTGTGCCGCTGGGTACAGCACCCCCGCATGACGCGCCACCAGCCCACACTGCACCAAACTGCAGGGGTGAAATCCAGCTGTGGACCCTCTTCAACTTAAAGCCAGCGATAATTTAATTTAATGTAGCTCAAAACCTGAAGGTTCAATGCAAACTACACTGAAACACCTCAATAAGCTGCTATTAGCATATTTGTCATATCTGATCCTAAATGCAGCATTTGTTTCACAGTGACACTGATTTCTGCAAAGTTCCATTTCCAACATATTAAACAGCCATCTCCACTTTCATGTTTTGCACCTTCATTTACAACTTTCAGCCCTACATGTTACTGTTTTCATTATTTTAATATATTGTGTAGGGTCATTTTATGTGACTGTACATGAAAAAATATTTTCTGGATGAAGAAGAAATATAAAGCAGCTCATTACAAGCAGGTCAAACATAATATGAGAACATAGAATCAGTTTATTCCTCTAAGCTGCTTCAAAAACATTTAGTTTCCTGTGAAATGTGAACCTGAGTCAAACATTAATATTCATAGTCGACTAAAATAAAACATTACGTCATGTCACGAATGACAAAACGAGGGAATAATCATATGTCTGTGTAGCTCTAACACCTAAATTCACAGAATTACATTTCTTTTTTCACTCATTATTTTCATGAGCAGCAGACTGTGATGACTGAAATGAGCCTCTGACTTCATCCATTTCTCTCATGTGGGACTGAAATAACGAGCCAATTTCAGCTCCGAGAACAGTTTCTCCACTTTTCTCACGAACTGGAGAAACGGCAGAGGAGGGGAAATGATGCTTTCAGCTCAGAAAAATAAGGCTGTTAACCGCAAATACAAAGACGAAGACGTGAAATTTATGTCGAGAAACAAAAGAAGTGAGAGAGTGCTGCCACAGGAGAAACAAACATTCTGCTGCCCTGCCAACCAACACCTCTGAAAACCACACTATCCTCTCACAGAGTTACCTTATTCTGAAACGCCTGTTTATTTGATCTGCCCATGAATAGATAAGCTCACAATATGAGGGCTGAGGTGGAAGGAGATGAATCATTCGGCTCTTCTTACAGCCACGTTCAGTTCAAATCTTTCAGTGTTTGTGCAGAAAGTTTGAAGTTAAAAGCTTTTGTGGTTTTTATGTTTCGGCTAATTCAGAAAGTTTTAGAACAGAAAAATGGACAGTCAGCAGCTTTGTGTGGTCATCCAGGAATGTGGATTTGAACTCGTCCAACAGCTCTTCCTCAAGACGGAGGACACAGTGATGATAAAACCACTGCCGCGGTGGACGACTTTCGGAGGGTCCGAATGTGGCTCAGCAACGTTTTACCCGTTCACCCCACAGGCCCCAAAAATTCATACAGATATAAATTTGCTGTCTGTTCCTGTGCTCCACACAGCGGGAATTTCCTCCTGAAAAAATGAAGGATGCCATCTGTCATTCCACTGAAACAATTCCAGGATTTAATTACTAATCTTACTGACTGTAACTGCTCCTGCTTTTAATTTATAATTGCTTATTTTTTTAGATTTCTCAATGCCAAGTCAGGCACTTTTACTTGCTCACATTGTTATCTATCTTGCTTTTAACCATGTTTTCATTTTTACCGTTTTTCTCAGAACTCTTGCTGATTTTAATCATGTTGATTTTAATCTTTCTTCCTTTATCCTGTATGTCTGAACCTTGGTACCACTGAAAATGAGGGTCCTCCCTCAGTGTGTTTTCCGAGGATTTAAATTTAAAAAATGGATGAATGGATGAATATATTGATATTTTGAAGCTGGATGCAGAACATGATATATGTCTCAATAATTTTTCCTGTAAAAACCAAAAGGAAGGTCGGCCCTACGCCAAAGCCACGTGTGCCAAAGCCAAATAACTTAAAAAAAAAAAAAACAAATTAAAAAACCAGATCATCAAGCTCCATGACAGCTAGACTAAGTGTGTGAATGTTGGAGCGAACTGGGTTAGAAAATAAATTTTCCATGTTTTCTAAAACAAACTCCCTGAGGCCACGCTCACATCAACTCGCCCAGTTTTGTATTTTGTGTTTTCCACTGTCAAAAGTTCATGACACAAAACGCAAGTGGCTTTTTTGTTTTTAAACTCGATCTAGAATTTAAGAAAGGTCGCCCACTTTCGTTCAGCTGATGGATTTCACACGTTTCTCTGTTTGGCTGATGATTCCAAAAGAAAACGACATTCTCTGTTGTTCCTGTGTGTTTGTGTCCGGGTAAGGATGTCATTGCAGTTTCACCTTGAAGTCGCCATGACGATGAGCTAATGATTCCGCCTACACTAAGGGGGGGTAACACGCTCTAGTACAGAAACATTAAATGTATTCAAAACACCGATCTGAGCATCAACATGTGGTGGAGCGTTTCCTGTAACGAACCAGCTCACCAGCCCCCCCACCCACACACACCATCACGCACACCATCAACGCACACATCCACCGATCCATTGATGTATTCATCCGCCCAAACGACAAGCCGTTATTAAAGCAGGAAATGAAAATGATGCAGCCAACGACAGCAAACAGGGAAACACTTTGAACAGATGTGTGTTTGTCATTAATGAGGCAAAGACGCCTCATCCAGGGAAAAAAAAAAATCCAAAGTGATTGCTGTGTGACTTTCTAGATTGTTGGTTTGTTTTCGGATGCACCAACACCTCCGCCTCTTTCGGTGGGAGCAGCTCTTTGATTCCTTTTGCTCCTCGACTCAGTTGTGTTTCCTCTTGGATCCTCCATCTTCCACAGCCAGTCAAGTATCACAGGAACATTGATTCTGCTGTGTGCTGCATCGTTCACTCCTGTGTGTTACTAACACAAACTTTGAACAGTGAACATGAGCTCAGTGGTTCATATGTGTGAGTCCACGGTCCCTGCGTGGACCAACAGTGCCCTCTTCAGGCAGCAGGGTGGAGGTGGTGTGAGGTGAGCATGCTTGCTCAGGATGCCTCAGGTCAAAAGCTTCATGTTCCAGCGGCAGATTTTCAGTTCAGCGTGCTTCATGCTTCAGCTCAACTGACATCTGCACAGTGTCCACACCCCCCCTCCACCCCTCCGCTCCTCGGCAGCAGCAGCTGTATGTTGGTCTCCACGTGGGACAGATGGCTCAGATAAAGGTTGCAAAGTGTTTGCAGCATCATTTTATCTGCAGCATGTAGGGTTTAAGTCAGAGGCTCTCTGCTTTCACCGTGTGCTTGCTGTGTAACGATCCCTGTCGGTTTGTGCAGGATGACAATTTAATTATGTTTCAACAAGAATATCAGTGATGGCCGAGCACGTGAAGGCATCTGTGTTGGACTTTCTCTGTCATTTTTGGGAACAAATTGAGCTGGAGCTTCTCTGCTGATTGGTGACAGTTCAGGTTCAAGTTCATTTTCACAGAAAAATGACGTTTTTTGACAGTTTGAACAGTTTTAAATAATTGGCACAACTTACTCATTTGTTCCAACTCTTAAAAAGGGTTTTCTGTTTCCTTCTGTGAGAAGACAAAACTTGCTTATTGAGCATCAATTTGACAAAATGAATCCATGGTGTCAAACACTGAAAGCTGGCACTGAATCTGGCTTCTTTACTGATTCTTTCATCTGGTACTTTCTGAAAAACAAACCAGGAAACTTTCCAAACTTTAGGATAAAGACAGAGCTTCTGTATTTCAACAAACATATCAGGCTATTTCTGACTTCTGTTAGCAGAGATCGTCTCTGTCTTCTCCAAGTGTTGTTCAAATGTGACCATGTGTTACTTTAGTAGATGTTAGGCTGCATTTTTAAAGCCCATTCACTGCCATTCATGTTGAAACAGGGGATAGAAACACTGTAGGACAGGTGAAAGTTGCTAGCTATAGGTAATTCACCCTTCTAGAGAGAACGTCTGCGTTTATTTGGTCAAAAATCGCTGAGCAAGAGAGAGGGAGGAAGGGAGCTGTGGAGACCAAAGTTATTATGACTGGAAAAATAGTTCCTTCCAAGTGCTGCCTTCCCAGCAGGAATATTAGCGTGAAGAAGGATTTTGACACAGACGATCTTTTCAAATAACGCTGTCACACATTTTCAGCTACTTTCTGTAACATTTATTGAATATGGACAAAATGGAAACAAACACCATTTCTCATAGATAAAACAATTTTGGGAAAAATTTTCGGGTTTATGTGACCTACGTGGCCGATGTTGATAAAGGACAATCCTTTAAATCTAGCACTTTGGCTTTTTTGACTGAAAAGATCAGAACATGTTAATATTTGTGGTGGGTGCTGGTACTGAAGCTTGAGCTTTCACTGAAACAAAGACGAGATGCAGCACACCTCAGATTTTAGTAAACTATCTTTTCTCAGCGCCGAACTGAGTATTTTGTGCTTGACGGGTCAATACACAAACGTGACCTGACACACTGTTGACGTCTTGGTCACAGTCTTCTTCAGACTAAACCAGATTTCACGTCACAGTGAAGCGCGACTCACCAGCATGCAGATGTCCATGGGTAAGTAGACTTTCCGTCGGCTGCTGTGATAAGGAGTCGCCCTCAGACACGTCACGATGCCCTGAGCTTTACCAATGTGACTCGCCGCGTGGTCTGCATGGACGTCTTTCACCCCTTGAAATAAAAACATACACACACAAAGTTCAGCATAACTTTTCACAAACTTTTACCTTTTACCTGCACACCAACAAATATTTTGTCAAAAACAGAAAGAATCATTAGGAAGGGTGAAGTGAAACCACAGAGATCATTATCCTGGACAGAAGATCAGCAGGTGTTTCAAACAGAAGCCTCACCTGAGCTTACCTAAACACTCGAGCAGCAGGTATATCAGAGAGGACTGTGTGTTCTCTGAATACGCCTCCAGCTCCTGCAGGTTTCTGTACGCTCTGTCATCCAGATCCTTTTCCTGCTCAAACACACAGTTGTGATTATTGTTCATTTTCCAAATAACCATTTGATTTGTTTACTTAACAACGACCCCTTACTAAAAAAAAAAAAATTTTGTTTGATTGCCTCACGTCTATGAACTGTGAACAGGATTTTCCTCTGTGAGGTCAAAAGAGGTCCAATAAAACTTAAAATATTAAAAATGCTTGAGGATACTTCTTCTAATTCAACCACCAATGAAAAACTATCATGAAAATTTAAAATGTATGCAGCAACGGAGCTGGTTTTTTTTTTTAATTCTGCATTGCAGTGACTTGATCAAACATGTTTGTGGGTTCTTATCAGAGCAACTTTGTGTTTTGGATGAAATTCAAGAAGAAACTTGAGTCTCACTCGCTCTGTTATGATCCTGAGCAGCCATCGCTTTGTCAGGTAGTGTTTCCTCACCGCCTGGAAAACACCGTCCACACGGTTAGCAGCCACAGTACAAAGTCGTTCAAATTCAAACACACACACACACGCGCACACACACACACACACACACACACACACTCCCTGAATGTTTGCTGCATCAGTTTGCAAACATTTCACTCGATGGAGCTCTCTGGCGTTTACCCTCCACAGCTCAGCGCTGACGGGCTGGTTCGGAGGATCGTCTCTGTAGATTTCTTCGATGGCCGTCTTCCAGAACTGCATTCGCATCAAACCAATGGTCTTCTGGGAAACGGAGTCTTTCACCTTGTGGAGAAACAAACACAGGAAGATTGTTTGACAAGCTTGTTTGAAAAGAAATCTCAGGCTTTTCCTTCACATTATTAATATGTATGTATTATTAAAGCAACAACAGTAGCAGTAATCTGCAGGGCTCCAGACGGTGACCACATGGTCAACAATTTTTTGAGATGGCAGGAGTAATTTTTACAATCACTCACACGTGTGCAACCTGCAAATTCGCCAAAGTTTTTTTTTTTTTCCCCCAATAAAAAAGGAAGGAGGGAATCCGCTTGTGTAGCCTACGACTGGCATCACACGGAGACGCAGCCGCTCCATAAACACCACCTGATATTTTCAGGAAGGGGCCACAGCGCTCCTGGTGAAAACAGTCTGGAGCCCTGATCTGAACAGCAGTGGCAGTGGTAGAAGTACAGTTTTATCAGTAGTATCAGGAATCTTTCCCCATCCAGCGTGACTCGACTGTAGGAATACCTGCCTGTGCCAGCTCGACATTAAAGGCTCTCAGAGCCAAAGAGGAGCGCCGCGCCTCCTCTGGGAGGAGGAGGCAGGAAACGAAGCCGTCATAGTCTCTGGACCTGAGGAGGAGACAGGGAGGCAGGAGGAGGATACGGAGGACAAATGAGAAGATGCAGCTGATGTCTGTTTTTCCACAGTTTTATCAAAAAAGCAACTTTTTTTTTAACATCTTCAACATTCATTCATCCTTTGTTGCCGCTCATCATTTGCAGGGTCAGGCCTGACGCTGGGCGACGGGGGGGTTCACCCGGGACGAGTCGCCACTTCATCACAGGGCGGACACACACACACACACACACACAGACATAAACCATTCACGCTCGGGCAATTTAGAGTCACCGGTGAACCTGCATGTCTTCACAGCTGTTTCCCAGAGAGAACCCACGCAGACACAAGGGGAACATGCAAACTCCACACAGGAAGGTCCGAATATTTGTTAACATTTTCAATATTAATTTTAATATGACTGAGTTTTGAGTCTAGAGGGCCAAAGTACACGTCTTCACAATGTTTAGAGTAACACAACGCCCCATCGACCACAAACAACAGTTCAGAAACACTTGGTTACTGTATTTGAGTAGTTTCTTTTGGATATTTGTACTTTACTATTTCTATTTCTGAAGACTTTCATTTCTACTTTTAAACATTTTCCAGAGAAAACAAACCCTTTAACTCAATTACATTTCAAATAAGCATCTTAGTTACAAATTATTCAATAAAAACTGAGGGAATTTGGTCGGCAACTAGCCAAAATTTTTTGTTTTGTTTTGTTTTGGTGGGCAATCATGTTGGATCACAGACGGTAAGAAGTTGGATCTTTAGTTAATCATGTCAGGTGTGAGTGCAAACAGGTGCTCTTAAGCTGCAGTACAAATATGACGGGTTTTCACTTTGGGTGCGGCTGTCGTCATGTTTTATGTTTTGTGTTTGGTTTGAAATCATGTCGTTATTTGGACGTAGAGGCAGTCGCCCACTTGCAGATTCAGCTTGAGCTAAACTTTTGCCTGTTGAGCTCAAATCAGGCCCACAAAATTTCCTTAAAGTCCTTTTTTTAAAAAAAATCTTTTTCTTTAATTTCTTGACTGAGATATTCTATTCTCATGTAGACCAGAGGCTACATACATGAAAATTAATTTGCTGAAAGTCAGTCTAGACTGCTTTTCACATGAACCTTGTACTTGTACTCTCAACATTAAAGTAGCCTACATTTACACTCACTGTACTTTTGATGCTTCAGAGTTTTATTCAAGTGATATTCTAACAGGCGACATTTATTTTTACCAAAGCCATTTTCCAGTGAGGTATCTTTACTTTTACTCGAGTGTGACTTTTAGGTACTTGAAAAAAAAAATAAAAAAATTTTTTAATCCAGAATTGGCAGCATGTCCCCGGTCAGCCTGTTAATGCCGAAGTCAGCACTGCAAACACGAAGTTTGTAGGACTAAACTACCCTTGTATGATTTACTGCGTTGTCTTTATGTTTAACAGATGTTTGAATTGAGTCTGAAACCAATCATCATTCGCAGGTTATTCACTCACATGATGTCTAACGTTCAACGTATGTACACAGAGGACCGGGGCGGCACATACCGGAAGATATCAAACCTTACATGAAGCCGTCACCGCAGCTCTGCGGCTGGCTAGTGCTGCTAGCCGCAGTCCGACCCACCTGACCAGCTCCAGGCAGTACTTCTCATTGAACTGCGGGTCTGCCGTCGCGCCGGAAGCCGCTCGCACATTCCGGACTTCAGCCGCTCGCGGGACACAAACACTGCTGGGTGACATTTTTCTGTGAAACGCGTGAAACAATGAGGCTTTACTGCCCAACACTCCATGTTTAGCACTGATGCTAGATGCCATGTTCCCCTTCAACTTTAACCCAAACCTTGTGTCACGTTAAAAACATTCCCCCGGCCGCGCAGCTGACACCGGCGGAATTTCTCCTTCCGCATCGCTTTAATTAAAAAGTTGTCAATAAAGATTGTTGAAAAAAATATTTAAAAAGCTGCAAAATATCAGCGGACGAGTTAAAATTGACACAAACTCTCCTTAAAAGATATTACATGAAATAATGAAAACGGTCCGCGTGTGATTCCACCACACAAAAACTACAAGTCAAGCTGTAACAATAGCGGAAATTAAACGATATTGCCGCGAAAATAAGAGTTGGAAATATTCTAAGGTCAAACATGAACATGTGCTGGAGCAAAAACAGAAAGAGCTGCGTAAACCAAAACGGACTAGTTTTCACTGTTGATTAATATC
>JAPQLA010000024.1:1276446-1290549 GCA_029822935.1 Naso vlamingii | reverse complement strand
GCTGGAGAGCCAGATCTGTCCAACAGGTGGTGGCGGAGACCAAAAGCTGAGTTAAAAGATTTGCACGAGTCTGGACTCCCGAAAAACGTGACTTTTGAGCAGAACTCTTAAGTGTAGAGACTTTTGTAAAAACACCAATAACAGCTTTGAAAGGTAAAATGTTCAAGCTGTAGGGTTCTGATGTGGGATTTTTGGGGCCAATACCGACATTACGGAGCAAGAAAATTTTGATATTCAAAATATCGTCTGATTTTATACATAAATGATCTGAGCTGAATCAGTTTGTGACAAAGATATGTGATGGAGGCAGGACAGGTTATCTTACATTAGAACGAACTTTATTCCAGACATCAGTGCAGTGAACAGGAAACATTTCACTTATTGGTTATTAAACGATGATCCGCCTTCTGCTGGGCATTAGGGGTGGGGAAAAAAATCAGTACATCGTAATATTGCAACATTATGCGTGACGATTTTGTTTCAATTCATAGACACCAAGTGTCAATATTTTATTAAATAAGTTTTTAATAAATGTTGCAAATACAAGCACGCCTTTTTGTATGATAGAATAAAAATCAGACTTTTCAGTCCACTAGATGGTGCTGAGTTCTCACTGCTGAGGCAATAATAAAAGCAATAAAAAATTATTAAAGGGAGATGAATAGACTAAAATATGAATCATATTGTATGAAGCAGATGATGCTGACAGAGTTTTACATACGGAAAATGATTTGCAGTTCAAAAAAGTGAGTAAATCACAATTGATGATTTTGCAAAACTCAACATATCACAATATCGTGACAATATCATACCGTTGGGCCTCTGGCGATTCCAAGCCTTGCAGGACAGTTTGCCTAATGACACCATTTTAAATTGTGGTCTACGCACTTCTCTCAGCCTTAAAAAAAACTTTTAAGTACTGGCGCATAACAGAGAAAATATATGCTGATATATCTGTGACAGCCAATAATATGGACAAACTGATACATCGGTCGAGCTCCAGGAATGATCAACATTTAGAGCCTGAGGGAATCTCTCAGTTGCTTACAAAGACTGGGACATGCTGTAGTGTGTTTGTATGACTGTGACTCTACTCAAACTTTTCCCAAGTCTTTTTAAAATAAAGTTTTCTTTATTCTTCACTTGGAAAAGCAGCTCAGCTTGTATCATCAGTGAATCCTGCCATGAATTCAGCAGAAGTTTGTGGATTAATTTTCTCTTTTCTTCTCCTCCTAGGACTCGTTTTGTTTTTTTGCACTTTGTCAAAACGATCTTGACGTTGAGCGATGTCCAGCCTCTGTCTGCTGGCCCTCAGATGACCACACCGTATTGATGCACTTTAGCACCTTTCCGGAGCCTTCCCGCCGCCGCAAACCCTGCAGCTGATGACCAAAGTGTGCGCCACGCCTCCCCGCCGTCGCCCTGAGCCACGCGCCTCCTCCAGCCCCTCCCACAGCCTCGCGCCCACACAGGACGTCCAGGAATGTTCCAGAGGTTCGCCAGCGCTCTGTTCGGGGACGACGTGGAGGAGCTGAGTCGACACAGCAGACCTGGAGACGGGAAAGAGGAAGAGGAGGAGGATGAAGACTGGATCCTTGTCAACTACCTGGGTAAGTCTCTAAAAAAAAGCCTAAAAAAATGCAATTTTTTGTGGAGGTAGTTCAGTGAAAAGAGGTCAATAAATCACATTTTACCAAATACTCTAAAGAAAATCTTATGGTGATATTTTACTGTTTGTGAAGTAATGATGTTAATTAAGGTAATGAAACCTTAACTCACATCCTCACGTGAGACTAAACTCACACACACAAGTGAGTAAAGAAAAAGAAAAAACACTTGTTGTCAGTTTTGATCCTGCGCCCACGTTTGTGTGATTGACACAGATGCACTTGCTGACCTGCAGCTGCTTTTTGTTCCAGAACTTTGTAACAAACATCAAATGGAAGAAAAATCTGTTTTCAGATCATTTCAGCTGTAGGATGACGTGCATGTGCACACATATCAAATGCTAAATATTTCAAGTCCAAGCCTTTTCTGAATCCAGGCTGCAGTTTGATCCCTGACTCCGCATGTTTAAGAGTCCTTTAGGACAACAGATACCCACAAAATGTTTAAGATATGTATGCATGTTGGGATAAATAAATATTTACCTCCATTTTTGACTAAGTGTCTGAATACTTTTATAGAAAAGAAATAGATGAAACTTAAACAAAGATAAATAAATATAAAATTTGTGCACAAAATCATGCAAATCTTTAAAAATGGGAAGACTTTACATTGAGATCAGTTGAAAAGTGTGGGAGAAGCTCGCCAGCACGTGTTAAATAAAGATCATGGAGGCATTCAGAGAGAGAAAATAAACCAACACGCAGCTGGTCTGAAACTCACTGATTAACTTTAGACTGAACGGCTGCTGAAAGTTCAGCCAAGATCCAAAAAAGACCCCAGTCAAAACAGACATGACACCCAGAGGAGTTCAGACTCAAACACACACGCACACACACTCACACATATACTGTACACAGAAACATGACACACTGCTGTGACTTCCAGGTGGCTCTAATTGAAGCTCAGTGCAGCTTTGGTTCACCTGCCGCTGGTCCTGACTCGACTTGACCCCTCTCCAATTCCGCAGCCACGTGAATATTTCAGGCAGGGGGAAGAAACAGGCCGGGTAGCCCGCATCGGGCCGGGAATCGGGGGGGTTGCGGCAGGGTGCCATCAGCAGTTTATGGTAGTCAACCTGTAAACAGGTCAGACAAAAGCCCCCAGAGAACCAGAGGAGGTAAAAATAGATCCTGGTGGGCCTGTGGAGTTGGACATGTATGGACACAGAGCCGCCTGACGTCCCTTCAGCTAAACACACTCCATCACACACACCTGGAGACAGCGTTGTGTTTCTCTCAGGTGCATCATGAAGTTCCAAAAGGTTCATGAAGTTCTGCAAAGATAAATGCTCCATCTGCATTTCCCCAACACGAGAGAACGAGACGGTTTGTCGTCTGCACGTTCAAACAGAATGAATCATATGAGCTGCTGCATCACACAATTTTATAGTGGAGTTACTAAGAATAATGTAGTTTAATGCACTCAGCACATTGTGCAGTAGCTGCCAAAAACCTTCCCTACACAGTATCATTATCAGTATCAGTGTATATTATTAATATCAGTATTATATCAGTGGAAATGTCTGGTCACATGCAAACTGTTGTTGACTTATTCTTTGAAACGATAGTTTCTATTTCAAATCATGTTTTTATCAATTTAGACCGTTTTAGGTTGGAGAAGTTCTTGAATGGCTGCAAGTGTTCAGACACATTTCAGCATTTGAGAACAGAGAACTGGCTTCACTGCTAAAAGAAAACACACAGTAATGTTTTGTCACAGCATCACAGGTCACAAACTGAGGCATCATCTCAACACTAACATGAAAATAATTCAGATAAAACTAAAATGATCAAACATCCACGTGCTGCACAACATGTGTGACAGTGCTCACAGGCTGCACACGTTTGTCTGCGACAGACAACAGAACTGCACGCATGTCTGTCACTTAAACTCCACGTCTGCAGCCGGGGGGTCGCTCACATGAAGGGGTTTATGAGTAATGCTTCCCACAGATCACTGATGATTGCCTCATAACTTCACGAGCAGCACCGGGCTCTCACACGTTCACACACACAAGAAGTGCATTTGTTTTGAATGTAAAACATGCGGAAATGACTGAGGTAAAATGACGTCATGTTACAGTTTTGGTGGATTTATGACACAGTTCTGCTTAAACTCTGCACACTGTAAGCCTTCCTGTTTCAGAGAGGAGACAGAGTCATGTGGAAGGTCAGCCGGTTCGTTCATAATCCACACTGACCTCGTTAACCTGCCACGCGGTCTGCCACGGTCTCCAAAACACTGCAGGCACTCATCAACAACAGAGCTTCCTTCCTGCAAACGCCTGCAGCCTCTGGAGGTAGAGCTCAGCTGCTGATGGACTCGGACGGCGAGCATCGTGCCACTGCTGAGAGGATAAAGTGTGCAGATGAGCTGCTGTGTGCTGAGTCAGCACTCTGCAGCCTCTTGGGTCTGTTGTGGATAATAAGGATTCCTCTGTGAACTCCAGGAGTCACATCCATGCCCACGCCGTGGAGTTCAAGGCTTTAAAACACCAGTCGCCATGAACAAACCTGGTTAAAGGCTGTGAACAGTGAGAGCACGGTGGTCATTTGATGAAGCAGTGAGTTTGTTCCCTGTTTGAGTCAAAGAAAAAACTCTGCAGGATTTAAGCAACAAGAACAACTTAATTTTATTTACAGACTTTATGTAAGAGCTGGAGAGAAGAACAGGTCCTTAAACAGAACTGAAATCAAACCGAGACGCCTGCTCACTGAGCTATTTTTAGTTTCCTGTCTCCCAGTTAGAGATGGTGTTGCCTTTCAGCCTCATAACTTCCTGTGTCTCTGTGAATCATCAGAAACTGATGATCAAGAGGACGACTCTCCTGTTTTGCAAACAGCGGTGTCTGATGTGTAGCCATGCAGGATGTTGGCACGGTTACTGTGCACAACGATTTCTGTGTAAGCAGTTGTTTTTGCAGCTTCATGTGGCAGAAACTGGGAGGATCAGGCGGCTGTGAGCACATGAATCAGCCGAAGTTCAGCAGCAGTAGCAGCACACACACGCACACACGTATGTGCGCATGTGCTGCTTTCAGTCGAACATCTCATGTTATCAACACTAAGATTGTTTACATGTGACAACCCTTCTGCTGCTGCACAGACAGCTCACCATGCCCCCTGCTGGCAGACTGAAAACATTACATTTCATGGTTATTTATACTGTAAATATCCTGATATACTGTGAATATCCTCTTTGCAAAATATTTAACAATTAAGATTTTCCTTGTCAAGTATTTATAATGTCCTGAAATCAAAGCGTACTAAATTAAATATAAATTAAGTTTTTTTTCTTCACTTTTTTATGAATCCTAGCAGTAATTCCAGCTGTTTCTCTCTGTGCAGCGGACGCCTGCTCTGCTCAGTGTGGTGACAGCCTCCCTGGAACCGCTGTCTGTCCTGAAGAAGATGAAGAAGAGGAGGAAGACCTTGTGATTATCCCGTCCCCCATGGCCAGCCCTCCAATCCGCTACGCCTCCTGCACCTCTCTCAATTCCACGGCTGACACCGACCCGGACGGGGGGGCAGAGGAGGAGGAGGAGGAAGAGGAAAGCGAGTTCCTTCATCTGGACGTTGGTTCTCTGGAAGAGAGCTGGTTCGTTACCCCGCCGCCCTGCTTTACCGGCTGTGGCAGCCAGCCCGTCCTGCTGGAGACCAGCCCTCTGGAGAACCTGCTGATCGAGCACCCGAGCATGTCCGTCTACGCCCACCACAGTCCCCCGAGACTGACCCTCGACCCCCTGCCACGCTCCCTCGACCTGCAACTGGGCTTGTTACCTGGAAACCGGCCCTGTGCCCCGACAGCCTCAGGAGGGAAAGAGAAGAGCAGACGCGCTCTGGATGGCCCTCGCCACCGGTAAAGTCTTGAGTCCAAGTCCACTTAGGTGTTAGTAACGTCTCATTAGAATCCTAACTTGACTCAGATGATTTACTAAAGGCTCTCTGATTCTGTTGTTGTCGCCCCCTGCAGGCCAGAGGTGGCAGCTGTGCAGCGCCGCTCCAGTCTCCACTCCACCTGCTACGTAGCAGCGCTCTCTGCCCACACTGGCCTCCTGCAGCAGCGGTCTGGTAGCACCACCCAGTGCACCCAGCCGCTGTCCCGCAACTCCCTGCGCCGCCTCAACCTGCTACGCCCCCCCAAGGCCAGCGCCATGCACCTGCACCAGCCCAGCCAGAGACACCTCAACTTCTGAGGCGTCCTGACAGCATCACCTTCATCATCATCATCATCATCATCATCATCATCACCAACAACCTCAGTACGGGAATCTAACACTCGACACATACACCTCTGTTTTCTTCTATTATCAAGAAATCAGCACCAGCATCAAATCAATCATCAGCCAACAGTCGCAGCCTGATCTGTACTGAAATCCGACTGGATGGTGAAATAGGGAAATTGGACGATGATTTTTTTATGTTATCAGATTATACCAGTGGCCAGTGGCGGAAAAAGATTTCCGTCCTCCTCCTCCTCCTCATCCATCCATCCTCCATCATATTAAGCTGAGAAGAAGGAATGAAAGGAAAAGGTCATCACGTGTCCCCGACCCTCTCCCCCTCCTCCTGCTGTCACATTTTATCCTCCCTCCACTGGACCAGTTTGTGTCCAATCACAGAGGAGAAGAGTCGTCATGATGACTTCCTCTTCTTGTCTGTCTTTTTTTTCTTCTTCTTGTTCTTCATGGACAACTTAATGTGTAGAATCAATGCTGTAGGTCACTTTACTCAGCGGCAGGTTCACAGCAGGGCAGGATGCTACAATGATGTCATGGTGATGTCACAGCACACGGGTGTGTGATCTCTTTGCTGTCGGGCAACATTTTGGGCAACTTGACAAGCAGCCACGAAACATTTCAGATCCCAAATCACTTGAATAGTAAAAGTGCAGCCACACATTGTCGCCATTCAATCAGTGCCGTAGTGCTGAGGCCGTTGCCCCACAATGTTGCCCAGAAAGTTGCCGGTGGCGACACAGTGCAGGAAATTCATGAAGCTAGTGTCACTGCGGCAAAAAGACAAAACATTAAAGGAAAAATGCCCAAAACAATCTGACACTGTTATAACCTGCAACCTCTTGTTGTTATGGTTGCTCTGCTGGAAATCAACA
Organism: Naso vlamingii; assembly: GCA_029822935.1. Taxonomy (NCBI): domain Eukaryota; kingdom Metazoa; phylum Chordata; class Actinopteri; order Acanthuriformes; family Acanthuridae; genus Naso; species Naso vlamingii. Next base: position 1,283,769 of record JAPQLA010000024.1, on the reverse strand, counting down.
GTCAGGCCAGTGAGCTCCTACATTTCCCAGGATACCTTTTGTTAACCGCCACAAGAGAAGAGCCAGGTCAATCAAAGCAACATTCCACTGAATTAACCTGTCACAGTGAAACTCCTGATGAGGAGAACCAGTCAGTCAGTCAATATATGGCATTTTCTGGGAGAGCAGGGAGTCACTGATAAAAAAAAGACTATGACGTTGCATTATGGGAAATGTAGGCTCTAATGTTTTTGGAGCTTGACTTGTAGAGTCAGGAAATCTCAGCCTGTGCAGCTGTTCTTTTTTTTTTTTAGGTTTATTGTCAGAAGTGCAGAATCAAATTTACGCCAGGTGTGTTAACGTTTAAACAGGAACGCTGAAGTTCAACACTCCCCCGGTGGGAACACGCTGCCATCAGAAGTGTTTCTGTGAAACTGGAGGGTGAAGTGACTGAAAACAGAAAGAGTCTTTTCTGACTCAAATCTAAACCTGTACTGTAGCTGCTTTGCCTTTTAGTCTTTTTTCTGCTCTTGTCTGTTGAACACATTTGTTTTGAGTTTCTCGGTTTCTGTTGTGATTGATGACTGCACTTCTGTGAAGACGCCCTCACTCATGAACCTCGTGTCGTCTATGTTTCAGTAGATATTAACAAAAGAATAACACACACCTCACTGAAGTCAGGAATGACCTGATGTCCGTCACAGTGTAAAAACATTTATTGTCCTGCCTTAAAGTTTGATCCTGTCTCTCTGAAGCCATGCAGCGTCACATAAAGGCTGCGCTTCATCTTTGCTCATCCTGCTCAGCTGGCTGAACCTGCCTCTGAATTTATAATTCAGTACTTTTACAATATTTTTCTTGTTGAGAAAAAAAAAAAAGTAAGAAAAAAGATGGTAAATATTACTGGGTTAAATATCACTAAACGCCTTGTTTTAATGGTAGCTTTCAGCTGAATAGAAATGTAAAAAAAAAAATATTTAAAAAAACTTCCAAAATATTTTTTGAAAAGACAAAAAGAAATTTACATATCAGTATGAAGTTGGTATAAACGTATGCGTCTCACTCTGGTTTCTTGCTTAGGTATGTTTGGTTCTGTTAGTGAGCGATCCGTCGCATGGTTGTACAGTTGTGTTAGCGTGACGATGGTGGGAAAAAAAGAAAATGGAAAAAGATTTTGTTTCTTTTTATTATTTGTTTGTTTGTTTGTTTATTCTTAAATGAATCTGCAGTCCACTTCTCAGGGTCACAACCAATCACCTTTACTCGTTAGGAAAATGCAGATTTACTTGACAGCTGATGATTCTCTGCGTGTGCTCGGACTGTTCCAGCTGTGTCCCAGCAAGCTTTCCTTGTGAAAATGTTTGTGAGACTTAATCGACTTCTAGCTTAGTTTGTTTCGGTCCTAGGACTGTGAAAATGATTTAACGTCCTCAGTCGACTGTTGGAAAATCCATCAGGATGGAGAGAAACTGTTGGTCTTTTTCAGTGATGTGTACTGTTTTTGCTCAAGTATATCTAACATGGTTTTTAAAATGTCCTTTATGCTTTTGAACTCTTCTATTTTTCATGTTAACGTAGTTACATTTTGCTAAACTGTTAAAATATTTAAACCAAAAAAGTAGCAATGATCTTAAACTTTCACTAGGTTATAATACTTATGTTCTTTTTATTGAGTTGTTGTGGAATGTTTGCTCTCGGCCTCAGCCGGCGCTCTGACACGGTGGACTGTGTGATGATTCAAACGTCTGCTGTAGGGAAAGAAGGGCGCGGGTCAAGTCACCACACTGCAGGACAAAAGACACCATCCGTCTCACAGAGTGACTGAATCCTATGGGAGCCACGGGATGTTAGGAAAGACAAATCAGTCATTTTTTGTGTTCCTGATGTGCAAAGCACATACAGGAACACACTTGTTATTCCTCATACTTGTTAATTTTCTTCTGCCAAATTTCGGCGTGTTACTGGTGCCGCAGCTTTGAGTGCGCATATGTAAACTATATATCAAAATGTGCTATGACTTTTGGTAATGATTTGTAAAACAGTGTTTGCAAAATTTGAAAAACAAACAAACCCGTAATTATGAATGGAAAATCGTAGAAAAACTTTGCAAGAAATGATCAGACCCACCCCTCTTTGAACTTGTTCTGCTGCCACATAGTTTCAGCAATGCATTTTATTCAAACTTTAAACAAGACAGAAGTCTCTGAACTATTTATCTTGTATTCACGTTTTTGCTATCTTTTACCATTTTCGAGTTATTACAATTTTAGTTTTATGGTATTTTTGTTCCTCTTCAAATTTTATCATGGGTGTGTAATGCGGAATCTTCAGCAGGCTATAGTGGGTGATGTCATCGCGACAGTGGAGCAGCAGTGAGATGTAATTAAAAAATCTCAGAAACAACTCCCAATAAATTCCACAACTTTGGCCAAACCACACATAAAAAATCAGAAAACAGTAGGAAATTTTGTGACGGTTCTTGTGATACAGGTTTGGAAGCAGTCAGACTTATACTTTAGGCTCAGTGAGGCTCTGTGTGACAAGAGTTCACTAATTTCTTCCTTAACCAGCCATTATAACTGAGGCTTGAAATTTCTGGAAAAGAGGCAGGTGGGACCCCTTTGTCTCTCTCACTCAGGCTGCCAGATTTATAAAGTTATCCACACAAAAGTTATATAACTTCGTTCAGTGAGTCCTTGTGGTGCTACACATCCTGTCGTTTCATCATTAAAACTCACAGTTTTGCCGAAATACCCACGTGTTCGATGTGTACTATCAGGACGATTTCTCTGTCTCTGTGAGTCAGATCTAATATTGAAGTGTCAAGTTAGAGTTAAACACAGCTGATGTTGATTGGCTAATTAAACAAACACACTTAAATATCTCTGTGAGGACACTTTAAACTAATGCAAACAAAAGCACACATAAACTCAGGCTATGGTATCTTTACGGGGACACTGATTAAAAACAGATGGTCTCTGTGGGGACTGTGAAATGATATTTACTAAGCAATGGCACCACTGATTTGGCAATCTGGCACAAAGCATCAGGCACCCCAAATTTCTAAGAGAAATTTTCTAGTGATATTTTACTAGTTATGACTATTTCTCAAACGAGTTTGACTTGTGACAGTGGACGTTACAGCTCAGTGGCGGTGTCCTCACTTGTGATGGAGACGTACTGCAGTGTGGTTCCTGACCCTCCAGTCAAATCTGACTTCAGTTTGTCTCTGCGGTTGTGTCGGTGGGACAGTAGCATTTTTAAGAAAGCACTAACAAGTGTTTGTTAGGTGTCTGTACGGTTTGCTGTAAATAATCACGATAGTCGAGTGGTTCTCTGACGTATTTAAGCTTTTCTTTTATTTCTCGAATGTCTTTCTGTCTCTCTGCTCTCGAGCTTTGAAATTGTGGATGATGTTATTTTTTTGTGTTTGATATTTTGTAATAAGGCTATCTTAAAGACAGAGGGGACTGGAGGAGACAGCGAGTGATGATGTGTCTCCTCCTGCTGTCAGGAGCCTGAAATGTTTTATTTTTTTGCTTTTGTTCTCAGTTCATCTCTCCATCATCAGACTAACAGGGATTTGTAATGTTTTTGTTCAATGCCTTGAAATTTGTGGATCATGTGCCTTCCAGGTTGAAATGTTGTAATGACAATGCATCGATGAAGAACTTGAACTCCCTTTTTTATGTCCTAAGCAGACATAATAAAAACAAACACACAGACATCAGAAACCAACTATGCACCACTCGGAGGAATCTTGCTCGCCGCCGCCGGCGCAGTGAACGGCTCTGATAATGACTCAACAAACCAGACGGAATGATGTAGCAAAACCTCTTTTCTCCTTGTTTAAAAAAGTGTGAAGAATATTTTGTGGCATTTTTATTTTTCACCAAGTGTTAGACATTTTGGCTTTTTTGTGTAGTTTTCTGGAATAATACAGCACTTTGCCAAAAATGAAAAAAAGGTTTAGGAATTTTAGGGTTAACTTTTTATTTATCGACATAACTGGTCTCCGTCTTTGTATTTTGGATGTATGACAGATCAATTTACTCTGTTCTGATGTCAAAAATGCTAATTAATAAATTGGGGTCATCTGTTTTTGAACTGTAATAGTTAATACATGTGATCTCTTCTTAGCCTATAATAAATGTTTTCATACGCAGACTCTGTTTGTTCAGCCTTCCATCAAACAATTCAGCTTTCTGTCAGCATGCAAGTCATCGTAAATCAACGTCCTTTTATTCTCTTTGAGTGTTTTTTAAAAAAAAATCATTTAACTGAATTTGTTTTTAATCACCAAAATGATTCATCTACGTTTATTCCTATTTTAGTAGTTACTTTGTGGTTATGAAAACCTACATTGAGCAAAGAACAAATGAAATTTTGTCATGTATAACATTTAGCAAACCTTCAGTATTAACAATACCTTTTAACGATACCGTGTGTTTTACAGTACATGACTGGCAATACGATACAAGAGGATATGGGCTCATGTAGAGTGATTTGATATGATTCAATGACTAGAAATCGAAATAGTAACACTTTTTTTTTTTTTTTTTTGCCAAAAACAGGAAAAGAAAAAGTATGTTTCTGTGCAGTGGTAGAGGAGGTCAAACAGAGGAAAAGCTCAATACACTGAACTGCACTAAGATTCAGTTCAAGGCCTCGATTCAGTCTGTGTGGACACAAACGCCGACTGAAAATCTCTCGTTCTCCTGCTGCTCCCTGCCCTGATCCACCATTATCTGAAAAGACGCTGCTGACACAACACACATGAGCAGAACATCAGAGAATGACCTGGAGTAACCTTTACAATTATTCACCATCATAACTGAGAAAAATACATCCACGTAACAACGTCTGACGAGCTAAATACAAGGAACTAATTCTTAGTATCGATACAATCCAGTTTTGTTTTAAAAAATGACTTTAGATCAAATTGGTACATCTAGGCTCTGTCAACACTGCATTTAGAACAGTACGCAGGTAATGTAATAATTATCAGTAGCTGTAGTGATCATACAGTTCATAAATATCACAGATATCAGTTAATAATGTGATAAAACTGAAACAAAACGCACGTGAACCGCAGTTTTTCTTCCCTTTAGGACTCGCCGGCTGTTTGACAGCAGCTCCACGTGCTATTTCTGTTTACATTCTGCGAAGGCAGCACGCGCCCGTCGCTGCTTGCTCTCTCATTGGCTAACGTCATAGCGACCCACCCCACAGGCGGGACTTGCATGCGGAAGCGGTTTCGGCGCCGCGAAAATAACGGTAAATAACTACACGAATTTCAAGAGTTTTCACACGATTCCGATGTAAAATGGTTGCTCTGAATCTACCGAGTCGTTAAACTTTAACCGGAACGGACGGAAAGCGGTGTTTACATTAAAAAACCTTCCTGCGATTTGCCGTCCGTTAGAAGTGAATGCAGCCTCCGCTTAAACACGTTAAATACGCCGTTAAATGTCGCCCAAACGTGTTAGATAATCTGTCATAACCAAGAGACGAGTCAGTCAATCTCATTTAAATCACTCGGCGTTGCTCGGTCGTGCAAATCTCCGCTCAGATTTGAACATTTAGCGCGTTTCTGTGAACCGGGAACGGACATGCGCAGTGGCTGCAGTGGGCAAATGCGGATATAAAGATTGGCGCCGGCGCCACAGCTGATGCATTCATTCATTCATCACAGAGGAGGTAAGAGCATCGAGCTGGAGAGGACATATAGACTTATTTAGGTAGTTTTATAACAATATTATACCGTGAACACCTTCGCGGTGTTCGCACCGCGCGTCTCCGTTTGAAGTATTCGTTCCCTCTGCGTAGTTTTCTGTCAAAAAACATTTAATTCTAGACCAATGAGGAACTGCAGCCAAATCTTAAGTTTAAACTTGTTTTTCACCTTATTTGAAATGGTTTTCGGTACCAGGGACACCCGCTTTACATTGTGTGAATCCTGGAGTTTTATTTAGGGAGATTTTTGTAGTTTTACTGAGTTTATCTGCACAAACACTGAAGCTGCTCTTGTAACTTTAAAACTGTTAGGAAAGTGTTTTTGCTGTCTTTTGCTTCGTTGCCCGTTAAGTTCAGTGTTCAGCTGTTAGCATGCAGAAACTGTAAGTTAGCACATTAATGTTAGCTTATGTACATAACGGGGTTAAGCTTAGCTGGTTATTGTTGACCTCGTTAGCAGTTGCTAAGTTTGCTAATGAGTGTAGCTCCCTGCAGAACTTCTCCTCACTGTGGTCTCGGTTTTCTTCACCCAAACGGCGCTTTATGGTCTTATAAACGGTTTGCCTTTAGACATGTAGCTCCCACGAGTTTGTTGTAGAAGCTGCGAGCAGTTTGAAGTCGACATGGCTGATCTGTTAGCGGTCATTCTTGCTAGTTCTCCCCCGCAGACCTGGAGCAGCTTTCGTGGAGGCAGGGCTCAAATCCTCCCGCTTCTGCGTTACGGAAATTGGCGCGTCTTTATGATTCGATCCTCTAATAAAGTGAATATTTCGGCGTTTTCGTACACTGAAACTACACCTGTGTTGTCTGAAGAAGTGTGCTTGGTCGCTGAGCGGGAGAAACTCGGGCTGAAATGCGGTATTTTGGAGCTTTTATTGTTTGAAATCGAGGGAACAAACAGCCCCCCTCCCTTTGGCTGCAGTTTCCACACTAGCTCACTGAGCTTGTCTGGCTAGTTTCTCTTTCTTTCACCTTTTAGTGCTAATAACCGTTACAAAAGTGTTTGCATGGGACGCTTTGGTCTTTTTAGCCAACCTTTATAATACTGTCGAAGTATTTTGGTTCTGTCGTTGGTCAAAAACTTTTCTTTATCTCTTTTATCACATGTAACAACCATCTGATATCAGCCACAAACTGAGTCTTTAAATGTGATTTTCTTTCATATTTTGGGGGCCCGTTGTTGTAAATAAACTCTTGTGGCTCCTCTGTGACTTTGAGGGGCCAGTTTGGTTCTTATGTCATTATTTTGTTACTGTGCTTGGTTCTTGCCTGTTGCAGGCTTATGCAACCCAACCAGGGTGGCACACAGCACGCTTTACAACATGTGGTACACTTGAGGTTTTTGGGGCCCCGTGGCTCCACATCGTGGTCCCAGGACTCTCCAGGAAGTCATGATGCTGTTTTTTGGGACTTGTATTAATTATATTCATATAAGCTCTGAAATCCCTCATCTTATTTGGAGTCATGTGACTTTTTTCTGACTGTAACGTTGAATGTACATCAATATTTAACACTTTCTCTGTTTCTTTGCAGCGGAGCCATAAATACGGTCGACACAATGTCCAGACGCAGGTGAGCAGCTGTCTGTGTGTGTGTGTGTGTGTGTGT
>JAPQLA010000024.1:1256741-1266944 GCA_029822935.1 Naso vlamingii | reverse complement strand
GTGTGTGTATGTTCACACATGTGTGTGTGTGTGTGTTAGTGCATGTGTGTTTATATGTGTACTGGGGACAGAGGTCAGTTTCCCAGCAGACGTTGCCACATCCACATCGCAGGACTGAATTTGAAGCATCAGCACCAGTAAAATCACCTCAGACACACAGGAGACATTTTTAACCTGATCCTTTAAACTTTTGTTTCTTTTTAAATTGTTGTGTTGTTTTACTTATGGATCTATGCACTTCCTCTACAAATCAATGGTGACCTAATGACGGATGTTCAAAATACATTGACAAATCACATTTTGTGGTTTTCAGAATGGAGTTTAACAAACACACTTACCTGCACTGCGAAATGTTTTCAACTTCTGTTCCCTCAGGCCTCACTTTATTTTACATTTAAAGAATTTTCATGTTCAGACTCAAACATAATTTGAAAATCATGTTTTAAAATACAACAGTTATCAAAATTAACTTGAGAATGTTTTAAATGTGGTGATTATATGGTTTAGTTAGACAGAAGTTTTCATTTAATTTCATTTCATTGAGAACAACTTTGTGTTTGTGTTGATTTCACAAAATAAAAAAAAAAGCAGTCGGTACTGTGTAATATCAGAAATGACCACAAGGTGGCAGTGTTGCCTCATGTCTGTAGCAGAGGTAGCAGTAGTTGGATCTTTTACTGAGGTACAGGCAGCAACATCACGGTGTAGAAATACTCTGATACAAAACAGTCCTGCAAGTCCAAGTCCTGCATTCAAAATGTCAGTAAAAGTACAAAAGAATTTGAAAAATATTCCTAAATTTGAAAGTAAAACTGTTCTTTCTGCAGAGTGACTCTTTTCAGAATCAAGTTATTGGATTATTATTATTGATGCATCATTGAATTCATCACTTTCATGCTGCAGCTGGTAAATGTGGAGCTGATTTTGTTTTTTAGTTTATCAATTTATCCAATAAAGTTTCATCTAAATCTAAAATAATTCATCAAACTTTATTTACTGATTAGATTTTTTATTAATTCTGTGAATCTGCAAAGTGTCGGATAAACCTTGCAGAGTAAAAGGTTTTAATATTTGTCACTAAATTAAACAAAGCACAAGTGTAAAGTAGCAGGAAATAAAAACAAAACAGAAGTTCAGTAAAAATACTCAGTTATTTCCAGAGTTTTTCCAGCTGCTGTTTCTGAAGTCATTAATCATTTTAAGCCAACATGACTGTGAATTTTCAAAATGTTCAGAAACGAGGATGTTTAAGTGATGCATCACCATGGCAACATGGACAAACTGTCTGCTGAGGAAGATTGTGACCTGTTTACTGCACTTTTGTCCTTGGTATGAATTGCTGTATTTTTGTGTGTTTTGTGTCACCTGCTGAGGAACCGCAGATGTAAATTGGCAGTCCTGCCTACTCCGGCATATTTATGTTTGTATTTATACTGATGTTCAGTGATATGATGATTCAAATAAATAAATGATCTTGACTAAAAGCTCCAGAACAGCTACTTAATGGACCTCGTTAATGGAGATTGTTTTCTCTGCTTACTGAGGACTGTTACAAACAGGAAACGAGAAAATGGGGAAATAAACGTCCATCTGCCAAACGGACTCCGTAAACACTGATGTTAAAGAACCATCACTGTTTCTGACTCCTCCCCATTAGCAGAGATCGGCCCTATCCTGTACAAATGTTGTTGTTGTTGTTGTTGTTCAAATGTGACCCTGTGTTCCTTTAGTAGATGTCAGTAGTGGTGCCAGAATGAGTTTTGAAGTGAGCTGACACCCAGCTGAGTGACGTAGGCATCAAAATCGACAATAAAGGCGCGCAGTAATGTCTGTTTATTGTTTGCAGTGCATACTATAATAATACTCAATTAATTCATATTAATTAAGACTACAGAGAGTAGGCCTGTTTACCCTCACAACATAGCTCATGGAAAGTCAACAAAGCTCACAGCTTCTCATTCCCTCTTTCTAAAATCATTTTAAACTCATCCAAATAGACAAACAAGCGTCTTGGAATAAGCTAACTTCAACAGGAAGGCAGGAGACAAATGAAGTATGGCAGAGGTGAAGAAATGAAAAATGGTACAAATAAAGCCCGGCTTGTATACAGTGTTTTCTTTAACCATATACTTTTATGATTTAAGTGGAGGCTGCTTTCAGTATTTTAAACTTTTCCATGTGTGTATTAATGCCACAGCAGCAAATATGGGGGCACAGTTTAGCAGCAAAACTCAAAACTGTGGAAAAAGTTGACAGGACAGAGGAAACCAGCAGAGAAAACAGAACTGAATGTTTGGCTTCTGAAGACGGTGACGAAATTCCGGATCAGTCAGGAACATGATAACTCCATGTGCTTCGTGTGTAACTGCGTAAACTGACACTCATTTCTGCTGCTATGAGATCTCTGCAGGTAATGTTATTAACGGGGAGAGTCGGCAGACAGCAGTGACACGGTGACGGGGCTTTTCTTGCCAGAATCGCTTGTGACACATAAAGAAATAAACAATGCTGAAATGATCAGTGCTTTCTGTCTTTACAGCCCAACTGGTCATCATGGGCACCGCACAGAGGTGGCGCTCTGGTGCTCTTCATGGTGCTTCAACATTAGACGATATCTGTATGACTGAATATGCATTACGTGTAATATGCAATATGCATGCATTGTGGGAAAAACATCATCCATCAGTATCACAGTCTGATATTGTTTTTCTCTACAAATTGACTTTTTGTTACAGCGAACGCTTCATACAGTCGGAATGGAACTGAAACGGGTTCATTTCTCTTTGTTTTTATTTGCAACCAGCAGATTTGTCGCTGCACAAAAATTCCCCACTATTTGGCGGCCACAGCGTTTTTCCCTACGAGGCTGAAATTTGACATGGAGGTCAAGTGTGTGTGTATGTGAAGGTGCGTAATTGTGGTCATGCCAGTTGGCTAACAGGGGCGTGGCCATTGGAGGGGCCTATTGCAAAAAGGTTATTAACTTCCAAATGGATTCACAGACTTGCACAAGATTTAGTGCAAAGGCTGGTCATGAGCCAAAGGACAGCTGATGAACTGTTTGTGCCAACTGGCAAAAACAGGGCGTGGCAGTGGGAGTGGCCTGTAACAAAAACATGCATAACTTCTAAACGGATTGTGTGTGTGTGTGTGTGTGTGTTTTACAATGTTATATAACATTGTAAAACACACACACACACACAAACACACATATACACACACTTTCACTGGTCACGACCTGCCCCACCCCTTCCATGACTCATCAACGGTTTGTCGTAGACTGCCGATAGCGGCTATTGTGATTTCGCTGCTGTTTGTTGTCGCTGTTGTTCCTTCTTCTTCTGCTTCTCTAAACCACAAACATCAACAGAGAAAAAGCAGCACAGAACAGATGAAGCTTGTGGGGAAAAGCCATTTTTATTGAAAGTCATATACAAAAGGAATATTCCATGTTACATTGCTATAAAACGTCCATATGTACATCAGATCAACACGGCTCAGTGCTCAATGACACTTTACACTCTCAGTCCAACAAATGTGTGTGTTCCCAACACTCATTCACACACTCATTGAACTGCTTGAAAAACACTGATCTACACAAAGTACAGGTCAAAACTCAGGACAACATCTGGAGCTTCACATCAGTTCGGAAAAAGACTCCTGTGTTTCTCTTTTGGATGCATAGCTGTGCGTTTCATGAGGGCTCACTCGCTTCAGGTTCCAGCAGAGAAAATGAAAACTCTTTCACTCACTTGACAATTGTGACAAACCAGGAAAAATTCTCCCTGCTGCGACTACAGAAGCAAATACTCTGACTTTCAGATAAAAAATATTTTAATTCTTGCTCTACAGATGAATTCTGGGGAAGAATCTTGACCTGAAGTACAATTCAAAACCTTTAGGGTATTTCGACTTGTCCGTCTTTGCTGCTATTTTCGTTGGCTGAGGATTGAGTAACGCATTTCTCCTGTCTGAGCACTTTTATCAAATAAAGAGGTTTATAATAAACTCTGTGATTGTACTCTTTGCCTGCTCAGACTCCCTCCATGACTTTCCTAAACCCCGGACAGGAACATCTCCTTCCTACGTGTAAAACTACATTCATCAGGTGGTGTAATGACAGCATACGAAGCCGAGAGGTAGGCGAGGAAACAACCAATCTGAGGCCTCCACTGCTGTCTCACTTCTCATTTAAAAATCATGTTTGGTTGCTTGAACAGTGGTAGAAGAAAAAACTCTGTCCTGCCCACATGCAGGAAATGAAACACACCTTTTTGGTCCTCATCTCACCTTCACAGATCCTTCCTCTTCCCTCTGCCCGCAACTCAGGAACACTCAGTGCGTTTACATGACGTTAGAGAAAATTGATCTATTGTATTAGTCTGGCCAAAACCTGACACTTAAAATGCATCTAAACGTGTCAGTCGGACTGAAATCGTACTAAATCAAATTTCTCAAAGTTGAACGAACACACCCAGAAAATGTGATTGGAAGCCAAATTACTCCTGCGTGCATACGCCTCAACTGGACCTGGACAGGCCTAAAGAATCTGTGCATGACAGATAGTCCTCGAGCTCGAACAGCATAAATTTTTAGAAGAAAGCTGAGAAGGACAGAAGCTGATGATGACCCATCATCAAACACTGAAGAATACTGTCTGCCCGAGCACGGCAGCTGTCTGAACCCTGAGCCACAACACACCGACCAACAAGCCACAAGAAACAGTCAAAGTGACACCAAGACGACTGCAGGAGAGCAGCGGCTTCTGGGAAGATTCCACACGGGAGTACAAAAATAATCTCATATCAAATCTTATGTTACATGTTGGAAACACTGACGTGTAAAACTTTTTCCACCTGCTGAGCTCACAAGGCTTTCAATTCTCCGTGTTTTCTGTCTTTTTACGGACAAACAGATTCCTCAGTCTCCTCCGAGGACTCTGAATCATCCACTAGTGCAACAGGAAGTTGGAAAAGAGAAACTGAAAGCTGGTTATTGAGTTTCTCTGGTTAATCTGTGGAAACATGAACCACAGCAGAGCAAATCAAAATTTCTTAAGAAAACAAGACAGTCAAAAAAAGGGTGTCCTTGGGAGGTTTTTCCTTGTGAAAGGACTTTTTGTTTGCACGTTTCAGCTGTGTGGTAGGTCAAGATGAAAACTGTCAGGCCGGAGATAAAAGGATTAAAATGCCCTTAAAGAAATACTTTGAGTTCTCTCGGTGAGACTCTTTTCAAGGCCTTAATGTCGCTAGTGTTAAATGAACCCACAACATTTCTAACATAGTTTGATTTTAATCTTCCTCCATAAAGCATAAAAATGTCACCTTGGACCCTGAAAGTCCACATTTCTGAGGATAAACTTAAACGACCCGCAAACTGCCACGACATGAAAAAAACTAAGCACACTGAGCTGCTTTAAGAAACAAAGTGGAGGCAAATAAATAAAAATGTTTGACATATTCCTGTGTGAAACTGGTCCACGAACCCTGAACAAGTTCTCTCTGTGCTTTTGTTATTTCAAGCCACTGAGCCAGAAGTCAGGGCTCGAACTGCATCTGGTTTTATACATGAAGGAACATCAGCATCACACAATGAACCTCCAGCTCGGAAAAGTCTTGCTGTGTCACTTCCAGCATGGAGCTGCATGAGGAACGGAGCCGCTGCGTTCACGTCACATCAGGGAATTTTACAGGTGAAACACGCCATGTGTGCTTCCAGGCATTTTTGAATTTGACAACTTGTTAAACACAAACAGAGATGAAGATTCAAAGTCCTTGTTTGTAGGATTTTCACTTTTTTGACTTTGAGGACTCCTGTCTGCTAAAACTGAAAAGTTTTGTAGATTAATCAACTAATCGAATAACAGAAAAATAACTTGAAAGTTATTTTGTTATTTCATACCTAATTTAAAAGTGGAGTCCGCAGCATTTTCCTAAAAAACAAAACTGGACTTGTACAAAATAAATCCTGCTCAATCTTTACTTCTGGGCCTCTGTACATGTGTGGTGACTGTGTCTGCAGAGCTCCGCCCTCTGTCTGGATTTGGACGTTTTGGTTTAGTCGGAACGTTTCTAGGTGGGGAGTGGGTGTGTTTCCTCCAGCCAGTGACAGCATGCAGGTGAGGTTGAGAGTGGATAAAACGACTGGACACCATTCAGACCGGAGAAAATAGCGGATGTGGACATAGCAGCTAAGAAAAGCAAATACAGCTCTGGTGAGGTGAAACATCGAGCGGGTAAAGCTCGTTTCAGAACGAGAGTGAATCTCAGTTTGGTTTTCAGCCGCTTTCGAGCGCTGAAGGAGAGGCTGGGGATGAAGAGCGACGCCGAGTTGACCTGCTTTCTGTTGGACAGGTAGGTGCCAAACACCGGCGGTTAGCTTGTGTCAGCTTGCTAAATTATCAACTTTACCATTAAAACAAAAGTAATATTCCTATGTAGTTTGCTGTATAGGTACAAGCAGTATAAGTACACGCTACAATACTTCTGGTGGCATTGAGCTCAGGAGGAGGGGCCTAATTTGAATGTTGTGTTTACAAGCTGCAACAAACAAATGCTGCTGACTCGACCTTTAATAATGAGAGCAAAAATACTCGTGATATAAAAATCTTTAGGATAAACATTTTAAGTGCAAACTTTTGCGTGTGGAAAATTTTTCACACATTTTTTGACGTTCTTAACTGAGAAACTTGTCGGCACATAAAAAAAATAATCATTACTTGCAGAATAAATCAATAAATGCAGATGGTGGCTGAGGGACGGAGAATGTGCTTTGTTTAACTGGCCCATTCACATCAGTTCAGACCAAGAAGAAACCAGATTCGCATCCAAAATGTGTGAAATGTGTTTTAAATAAATCAATTTAAAGGGAATGAGGTGTATTAATTGTTTTAAGACTCTGTGATCTTGTTTCTGTTTGATCACTCAGCGGTGAATATTTGTCAGCGTTCGTCGGCAAACAACAAACTCAATCAGTTTTGTCTCATTTCTAAACAAACTAAACTTGTTCTTTGGTATATTTTTAAATTTTGCAACCTTTAAACAAATGTAATATTAGTTTGAATTTACTAACATGAGTTTCTCTGCTCATCTCCTGCGTGCTCTTCGTGCCGGAATGAATTCACTTTACAGAGATAACGTCTGATCTTTTCTTTATCAGGACCAGCAGCCAATCAGGATTCAGTAAATTTTGAGGTGGTGTCCGGTTTAGCCAATCAGATTTCAAGTCTCTGTTTAAACCTGCACAGGTGCCTCCTGATACTATTATGGATTAGTTTGCCACAGGGCGGGACTACAAAAACTGTTTGTTTTTGTTTTTTTTAACACTTTAAACCAGTTTGCACCCATCACCACAAACATTAGTATATCTGACATTTTGTTCCTAAATATTATGAAAATGTGGACAAGTAAACATATTTCTAACTTGCTCTTGTTCTATTTCTTAAAGTTTAAAACAGCTGCAGTTTAGTGTGAGCAAGAAAGTTGTTCACCAAACATTTATGTCTGTTTTTGTGTGTTTTCAACACTAAACATTGTCTGTGGTTCTTTTTGTCACATCACATTAAATGTGTTCATCTTTTTCTTTGAAGTCTGCTGAACATGAACTTTAACTTAAAGTTTAATTGGCTAAAAGAAAATATTTGTGTTTTTGGACCAGTGTTGATGTGTTAATGTGATGTGCAGTTTCAGAAATGACCTCTGCAAAAAAGTGGCAACAAAAGTGATGATATTCAACCTATAATACTGCATTCATGTGATGTCAGAATAATCAGAGTTTCAGAGCTGGGAAGTCAGCTTTGAGGTGGCAAAGTGGGAACAACATGGATGCTAGGAAGATTTGTTGTATTTTAATAAAAATACGTATATTAAAAATGTTTCCAACTAATCGAGCTCACCCTACATGGACAGTAGTTAACACTGATACCATATTACACATTACATGAGAGCAAATATTGATATTCACGTTAAAGTTTTTACCATTTGACCAAACGTCAACTTTCCCGCCATGTTTTGTTTTTGCATTTCTGACATCAAGTTGGCAACTCGTGTTTCAAAATGATCTCCGGGCTGCTGAGATGTTTTTTCGACATGAGGGGTCGTTCATGTGAATTTTCCCAGCGGGAAACTTCGTTAGTTATTCCGATTATTCAGACATCACATGAATGCAGCATAATATGTTGTTTATTTTAAAGTTACTTCCTGAGGACTGTTGGCAAACCTTTAATGTTTTCTCTGAATTCTGACATAAAATGTGGAATATTAGAGCACAGCTCCTTTTCGTTGAGCTTTAATATGATTATCTAATTGTGCACACATTTGCACAGTTTTAAAAAGTAAACTTTTTAATTTCAACCTGATTTTTTGTCCTGTGTCTGGTTTTAGATGGGACGTGAATGCAGCGCAGGACAAGAAGTCCCCGCCCCCCTCCCAGTCCGTATTAACTGTTGGTATATAAGGTTGCTGCTGTGCAGTGCCCTCTAGTGGTGATGAGGCAGAAGGTCATGGCTGTGGCTCCTCTGCATGTAGGCCACTGCATCCCTGTAGGTGAGGGCCAGCTGGGGCCGGTCGTACATCTCACTCAGAGCCTGAAACTTTGGGCCCCATCGCGACAGCCTGTCATAAACAAATCCTCTTTCGTCATCATCCTCCTCCTCCTCATCGCCAGGGGCGGTGCTAGTGTTTCTCCGTGATGCGACTGACCCCAAGGAGCTGAGGCTTCCCGCTGACGACCCTGAGCCTTCCACACACCAGACGTGGTACACGTCTGGCGGGAAGGCCTCGCAGTCGTTGTCCGCCTCCCAGATGATTCGTGACACGTAGCTTTTGAAGTCCACGTGAGAGCGTGACGCTGACGGGGCGTCTGCATAACCTCCTCCGTCACTTGCCTCCGTGTCCCTGCCTAAGTTAGGGTAGGCTGCATCGCTGCTGTAGCTGTTGGTGGTCGCGTGCTGATGATGGTGGTGATGGTGATGCGGGATGCTGAGGTAAGGAGCTCCTGAGCTGCAGGAAGAGCCTGATGGGTGAACTTCCTCTTGGGAGCCCGGTGAGGATTTGATGAGCGGGGCGGTGGTGCAGGACGAGGACTGAGACAAGCTGGAGCACAGCGGGCGCTTCAGCTCTGTGATGTCGTATCCGTTCTGGAAGAAACGAGGAACAGTTAGAGGTATTTCTCTGACTGGCAACTTATCATGAAGTTTGACCTTTTGCATCACTGCGCACAAGTGATCGATAAATAAACGGCCTGAGGTAGAAGATGAGTTAAATAGCTTCAGTGACATTATGTGCAGTTATTATGCAGAAAGTCTGAAGTTAATACGTTCTGTGACTTTTCTGTTTTGAGTATCTGAGAGTTGTTAGCATTGTTTGAGAATCATGCATCCATTCTGCGACCCTAACATCAGTGCTCCACTGCTGAGATGTGATGTGACCCCGAGTTTCTGTGTCGCAAACTTTGTGTTAAAAAATTAAACATCGCTCTGAGTGAGCACAAACTAAACTAAAATAATAAGCTGCATTTACTGGTTAGTGTGATGGCACGCAACAAATTGAAAAACAGAAGATTTGGTGATATTTCACAGAAACGTTTAGTCGGGTAAAAAAAAATTAAAGTTCCTCCAGTTTTCTTTGACTTTGTGTTGTGACACACTGAAGTCCCTGAAAGTCTCACAAAAGTCCTAAAACCTAAGAATGAGGATTTATTTTTACATTTCTTGTCTGAATTTCTTTCTTCGAGCTCAAGGTTAACTTACACTGATTCAAAACAAATTTTGCAAAGCATTTATTGTGATCTGTGTGTGTGTGTGTATGTGTGTGTGTGTGTGCATGTGTTTTGTGTAATCACTGGACACAAGTAGAACATTTTGTTCAATTTTTCCTGTTTCTCAAAAAAAGTTTTATTTCAAGCATCTGTCAGCGTGGCGGGTCCTCTCTTTCAGGCTGTTATGTAAAAAAGTAGAACATGGTGTGTGTGTGTGTGTGTGTGTGTGTGTGTGTACCTGGTCCTGCTCCCCCCCTCCCTCCTCGTTATAATTGAGGATGTTTTCTCGGATGTCCTCCCAGCTCTCGTGTTCAGCGGGGATGTGGTAAACTCCTCGCTTCCTGAACTTGTTACGGCTGCCTTTCTGGTTCCACACCGTCACCGCCACCAGCACCGCTATACACAGACACACACACACACACACACACACACACACACACACACACA
>JAPQLA010000024.1:1243050-1256641 GCA_029822935.1 Naso vlamingii | reverse complement strand
ACACACACACACACACACACACACACACACACACACACACATATACACACAGAGAGGAGGATGGTATGAATATCTTTTTTATCATCTTTGCGTAAAAGTGCCTCTGTACCACCGGGATAGATTCCATTTCCTTCCTGTTTGTGTTGAAGCAGCAGCTCATTAAGCGGCTCTGTGGTGTCCTGCAGCCTCAGTAAACAAGTGTTACGTTCATGTAGAAACATCAGTGTAATTATGATGAACAGGTGAAAACAGATGAGCCTGTTAGTGGAATGAGATTCAGTCATCACCATCCTTCAGTCTGTGAGCCAGCATGTCAAATTTAGAGCAAAACCTCCTTCAGAATGTTTGTCCTCTTCAGGGAAGAGCAGGAAGCAGGAGGGCTGATGGGAAATGAGGTCTTTATATGACAGATTTAACACTAGTTGTGGTGGGGAGCAGAGCAACTATCCTCATTCTTTAGATGAACTGTTTTTTCTGCAATATCCTCGATTGATTTGTGAAGTTTATATAACTCTGAAAACTGCAGGTTTCTGATCGATGCTGATGGAAAAGTTATTGATCTGTTCTGCTCACTCTTACACAAGTTTAGAACAAAAGGTCTTTAGAGGAGGGACTTTTGATTTTTACATCACATTCAGTTTCAGTTTACACTTATCAAGCTCTCACCTCTGAAGCTGAGTTCACGTTTATTTGACTGATGATAGTTCATAAAGATAATCGGTCACCTTCATGGATTTAACAGTCGCCACTGGTCAAAAACATGAAATGGTGTAAAAGTATCAAATATTAATTGCAGGTAATGAGGTGGTGCTGAAAGCAGAAAAAGAAAAAGTATCCGATCCTCCATGTTGGGTGTTTTCTAAATCAGCGCGGTGGCTCATAGACGTTCACTTTGGTCACTGAAATGTTGTTAAATTATCTCTGCTCATGCCAGCGAGCTGGTTCTTCGACATGCTCACAAAGTTACACAAAGTTTTACAGACAACAAAAACATCACTGTCCCATCTGTCAGGAAAGTGTCTTTCCGTTCATACTGAACTCTGTTGTCTCTCACCAAAGAAGACAAGCAGACACATGCTGATGGCGAGGATGGAGCTGGGGCTTAGAGCAGCCAGCCGGTGACCTTTGACCTGCCCCAGCTCACAGCGCTGACCCCTGAACCCCTCCTGACAGCGGCACCGGTAGCTGTCAGGTGACAGTGCTTGGCAGATGCCACCATTACGACAGGAAGTAGATCCACACGGCGACGGCACACACCGCTGCTGCCCCAAGTCATCTGTCACCGTTACCTGACCGCCGGGACACCTGAGAGATGACGGAGAAGGATGGAGGGAAGACGAGTTTAATGACATCAGAACAAAATCAGAACTTTGACACAGACGTAAAGCAGCGGAAGGTCAGTTACCTGCACTGGTGTTTCCTCCACAGGTCGATGCAGCGCAGCGGGCTCCGGCAGGGCTGGATGCTGCAGGCGTCACTGTAGCAACCAGAGGTGACGCCGCGGCTCTCCAGGACCATCACCAAGTCCCGGCTCTGCCCGTCCAGAGGAAGGACCTGACCATTAAAACGAACATCCCTCAGACAGCCTGCAGGAGGAAACGAGTAGTTTAGTTTCCATCTGTTTAGAATCTAAAGATGTGTTTTTATTTATTTTATGATACCACAGCTGTGAGAATGATGTAAGTTACTGTCATTATCGGGACTGCTGAATTGCTGCTGTCAGGGGTCATGTAACTGCTATAAAGCAGTTTTTTTCAGGGTTCACTCGTTTGTCAAATCATTGTGGACTAAGATCATTTCAGGGATCATTGCTCATCATAATGGAAGAAAGGAGCTGCCTAACAAAGAATAGCAATGTTTGTCCGAACAACTTTTCCTCAAAACAACAAAAGAAGAAAAACTCAAAATCTCAAATGAACCTAAAATAAATTATGTAAACATGCAACACTGTTCAACTACATTTGGAGGAAAACAGAAAGGACGAGGAGAATCCAGATAAGATCCAGATCTTACCATGAAAGTCGGCCTGGTTTCCAGTGTTCGGGCTGTTGCCAACCATCACGCTGGCCGGGTGGACCACAATCTCCCTGCGACTCCCCAGCTGGGCCTGGACCTCCCTCGAGCCGCCGCCCTGCTCCAGCCGCAGGGTGAACAGGTTGTCATGGCGACTTAGGCTGACCAGGACCCACTGACCCATGTCCACCCGCTGACCAGGGAGCCGCAGGGCGTGAGCACCGTCGCCAAGGTTGGCACGAACAGAGAGGTGACCCTCCATGATCTGAAATAAAGAAGAAATCAGCACATTTGACCATGAACTTCAACAACTGTCATGATTTTATGAACAACCTTCCCATAATGCCTCATGTCTGTCATATTTATGATCCTGTGCAAAAGAAATTTAACAGACTGACCTCCAGGACGATGTACTCATTGGCCTCCCGGGACGTCACTGAGAGCAGGGTGCCCGAGGTGGCCCTGGTTCGGAGGAGCAGCTGGATGTTTGTGCGGCGAGAGCTTCCGCCTCCTCTGAGCTGATAACGCACAACGCTGCCTGAGTCCAAGGAGAACTCTGGGACGGCTGATGGGAGAGGAGGAACATAAAAAAATCAGGTTTACTCTTGTATCGTGTGTGTGGAATCAGAACATTTAGTCACACATCAAACAAACTCCGCCCTCCTGCAGAGATGCTGAAGATCAAAAAAGATTCAGTACCGTCGAAGAGGCCTCACTGAAATAAGTTTTTGAGGCAGTGTAGCTTTTCTGAATGAACCTTTAGATTATATTCAGATTAAAAACAGATGGACTCTCTGACTGCTTTTCTCTCTGTTAAACTGTATTATTGGAATATTTTTTCTTCAAGCTGGTGTCAGAAAAAAGGAAAAAGAATCTTAAAGGAGAGTGATTATGCTTTTTCATCTTTTCTGACCTATAAATGTTACAATGTCGGATACTCGTTCAGTCGGTTCTGCACGCTGTGTTTTACACTGTTTTTTTTAAGTGTTTTTAGAGTGACGTAAATGCGTGCTGGACTTCCTTATATGGGCATGCCAGCTTGTGCACACAGCGCTGTTCCTGCCCCCTCCCCCGCTCTGCATAGACACCGCTGCACTCTGCTCTCTGCTTCAGGGATTACTGTCAGCACTTTGTTTGAGATGGCTCCATTAAAGTGTTTTGTTTTTTGGGGGGGTGAATGAAGGACATTGAACTTTGTCAAACTTTCCTAAAGAGGCTAGCACCAGACACAAGTTGAGAGTGTTCCTTTTTCTTGTGGATTTATTCTGTGTGGATTTATTTACTTCCTCAACATGAGCACATGAGCTGGATTAACGGCTAAACTGCTGCTAAAGGAACGCATGTTGCTTTATTGTGCTGAAGAGTAAGAGGCACGAGTTGTAACATTTCATCAGTGCCCTAGCTGTATTTATTTTGTGTCAGTAAAGGGGTTGCGAGCACAGCCAGTTGTGAACGTGTGCATGAGGTAAATGGGCCGGGCTGGGTATCGTTTCAGATTTTTCGATACCGGTACCAGTATTGGTACCTGAGTTTCGATACTGGTACCAAAATGATACTTTTTTCGATACCAGTTTTATTAAATTCAATTTAAAAAGATTGCATCACAGGAGAAACAAAATTTAATTTTTAATTCTCATCTCCTTGACATGGTTACACACTCAAAGCAGTTTTATGAGACAAAAATTACAAACCTTCTTACCACAGCGTTTAACTTAAGCTGTTTTTTTTTTATCTTAAATTTCATGTTTTAGCACTTTGACATTTTCTGCTTTAACTTCAAAAGAATTAAATTAACTACAAGTTGAACTTGTTTATTACCATAGTATCAATAAATTAAAATTCATAAATGCAGAAATCGAACTGGCTGAGTTTTATCTGTAGTTCACTGGTACAGTAAATCATGTGGCAAGCCATTTAGTAATTTAGTGACTAATTTATGCCACGAGGTGGCAGTAAGGTATACTCAACAGTTACAGTCAACAAAAGTAAGTTGTAAATGGTAGAAGAAGAAGTAAATTTCCATCAAAAGCGGACTAAACATCACAATGCTCTGTGTTTGTTATTGTTTGTTTATGCAGTAGTTCAGTAAACAGTTCAGTTATGAAACATGATGCTCGCATATTTTCTGTATAATTTACTGTTACAATTCAGTCACCACATTCAATACTTAAACCAGGACAGCAGACTGTTATCAGCTGATAGCTGCAGCTAGTTTACCAGCTAACGAAGCAACGTCAACGTTACCCGGACGCCGGATAAAATGATGGAAAGTTTTATACAAGCGTCTGACACGGAGCTGCTGCGGGCAGTTAAAGAGGAACTAACGTTACACGAGGACACGGAGAGCTGTGAGCGCTCAGGAGAGCTGCTGTCCATGTTAGCTCCTGCTAAGAGAATCTCCTGGATTTACTAAATAAAACTGAAGAGGAAGTAACTAAATGCTACCGACGGAGGAGCTGGAAGCGGACATCGTAAAATATGTTGTTGTACAACGACGATGATTTACGAGAGCACGCGACAGTCCGAAGGGGAGCTTACATCATTTGTAATGTGAGTAATGTTACACATTTACGCAAATAACACTTTAACCAACGTGCTGAGCCCCTCTTTGGAGTAACGTTTACTCATGGCAACCTTGTGTTTTTCCTAGAAGCCTTGACACAGCCAATCATCAACAGTTTTAGTTCTTAGCACGTTGAGCATACTGCATGCGTATTTTGCTCACTCCCGTTGATGAGATTAACCCCGTAGGTATCGAAACTGGGCACCGACCGACCAGACATTTTTTGATACTCGGTGGTATCGAGGCATTTCGATTGGTGCCTTGTTAGTACCGAACTTCGATACCCAGCCCTAGAAAGGGGGAGGAGTAACTGACACAGACCGTTTTGAGAGAATGCAGAAAATAGAAGGAAGAGAGAGGGCGGAGTCACAGTTTTCTGAAGATCTACAGACTTTACTGTTCAGTCAGTTGTGTTTAGCTGTTCTATAGGAGCTTAAAATCAAAACCAAAGGCTCAAAAATAAGTATAATAGCTCTCCTTTAAGTTATAAAATACGTACAGCATGATATATATAATGTATATCATATATCATCAGGGTGCTTACCCCTGTCACACTTGTGTCCTGTGTATCCTGGGTGGCACTCGCAGCTGAAGGAGCCCCAGTCAGCGAGGCAGGAGGCCTGAGTGCCACAGGAAGGACCAGCTGCCGTCACACACACCCCGTCTGTCAGCCTACACCCGGAGCTGCTGTCCACACTCTCACCTGGAGACGCCAGGTCGTACACCTGAGACACAGAAGGATGCATGATGGGAGAAAAAGCAGGAGCTTAGTTTTCCTAAAACCCTTAAATAAGAGTTTTTCTCTCTTTTTTTAATGTCTAAGCATCATCATCCCCGTGAATCTCATTCCTCACGTCCTCTGTGAGAGTTTTTTTAATTCTCTAGTTTTCCTGCTTTCAGTCTCAAATGCAGTGACACTGGATTCGACACGCACTAAATGTCTGAACATGCACATTGTTTTCAGCTGGCAGCTGTGCAGCGTTTCCATTCTGTGGTGTGTCAGACCACCTTAGCGCATGAACTCCGAAATGTGTCTTGAATTTCTGAAGGAATGGAGAAGCCAGCTCTGATTACAGAAACCTGTTATGCTGGATTATGTTTCTCTTTCTTTTAATGTTTTGTCATAAAACATGCTTATGTTGAAGCTAATGAAATTTCTGAAACTGAAAGGGTTCATCCTTCAGCAAGCATGAAGCATTCTCCCCATCACAATTTGATGTTTGTGGTGTTCAACTGCGAATGTTGTCCTAATAGTGTGTCCGCCACTAAACAATACAAGTCATATGAGAAATACGAAAAAAAATGTCTACTTGTTCCAGAGTTTTTGAGATTTTTGAAATTCTGATGTTTTCATAGCTTTGGCTGATTTCTTTTGTTGCTGTTGAGACTTTATGTGATGCTGAAAAACAGCAAATACAATCTCATTTAATATTTTTAAAAAGAAAATGATGTGATGTAGCTTTTCATCATCAGTCACCTAGCAACAGTGTTGTCATTAGTTTTACCCCTCGTCAGCTCTCTCACATCACAGCTGTGTGAAGCTCGTTAGGAGTGAAGATGATCCCAACATCCCATCTGAGCACGGGAATAACCCAAAACACAGGGGATTGCGGGTAGAGGAAGGCAGATGCCATCTTTCCTGAGGAATATTTTGGGATGTTTGGGAGGTCGGTGAGGTTTTTTACAGAGCAGCAGAAGGAAACACAGCAGCATGTTTAGTTTTCGGACGAGGAGGAGGAAGGTTTGTTTCATTTATTTTTTGGACTGTGATGCTGCGATGCTGGCTGAAGTTCACACCACCATCTGTCCAACCGACATCCCCACGGCATACATTCACACCACACACACACACACACACGCACACACACACACACACACACACACGCGCACACACACACACACACACACACACACGCGCGCACACACACACACACACACACGCACACACACACACACTCACACACACATACACAGACACACACTATGGAGTTCAAAGAAGTATGAGTGGACCTATTCATTCACAAACACACAGATCAAGAACATTAAGAACAAGAAACACACACACAGAGGAATTCACACACACACACACACACACACACACACACACACACACACACACACACACAGCTGTGTTACCTGGCTGTCCACCACCAGGTTACGGATGCAGCCAGTAAAACTGCGGTAACGTCGCTGAGGAGACGTTTCCTTCATTCCTCCCAATTGAAGAGGCTGGAAGACATTCAGATACCTGAGAAGGAGTAGGAGGAGGAAGAGGAGAAGAAAAAAAGAAAAAGAAGAGAAGCAAATGAATTTGGGTTAAGGGGTGAAAGATGAGTAGAAAAGGATGAAGAGGTGAAGAATGGAAGGAAAGCAATTTGAAATGTGAGGAGAGAGTAGGAGGAGGAACAGGTGAAAAAAAGAGATTAATGGAGGTGAAAACCACGAGCACAAAATGAAGAAGAGGAGTGACAAGAAAAAGAGGAGGAGAGTGAGAAGGGAGAAGGTAAGAAGAAAAGGAAAAAGATGAGACAAACAGGAAGAGAGGAAGAGAGAGGGTGAGGAAGAAGAGCAGGAACAGGAGGAAGATGGGAGTAAAATAACGAGAGAAAGAGGAAGAAGAGAGATTTGAGGCTCATACAAACTCTCAATCTGAACTGCAGAGCGACTGACGCCTCCTGGCTGAGTCTCACCTCTGGTTTCCAGGTGTCTCTCCTGTAGCTCTGCAGCCAGACTCGTCCGTCTCCTGAACGTCTCCCCCAACTCCCTCGAGTTCAGTCACCGCCGCCCCCCCACACTGGTCTAAGATCAGCTGCACAGCCTGAGAAAAACACACCAACAGCACCGTCACAGCTCACTGTCCCCCAGCATGAGGGGTTGCTCGTTTTATCAACTCCTCCTCTTATTTTATGAGGTTTCCTGCTTTTCTTCTTTGCCTTTATTTTCTGAGGTCAGTCGTCGTCTCTTTATTTTAGCTTCTCGAATAAAGATTCAACACTGAGTTTTCTG
Organism: Naso vlamingii; assembly: GCA_029822935.1. Classification (NCBI taxonomy): domain Eukaryota; kingdom Metazoa; phylum Chordata; class Actinopteri; order Acanthuriformes; family Acanthuridae; genus Naso; species Naso vlamingii. Next base: position 1,249,059 of record JAPQLA010000024.1, on the reverse strand, counting down.
AACAATTTGGCCTTAAATTACACAAATTAAAGAAATTAAGAGGATTTAAAAGGGATTTTTTACTGATGAAAAACAAACTGATTTGCACTCGAAATATAAAACTTCATCACCAAATAAAATAAAGTTATAAGCATCCACGTGTACTTAAGGTTTATAAATGAAGCATTGTTGTCTTATTTTATTAAATATGATAATTAGATTAATTAATATTAATTAAATTCACGTTGAGTAATCAGAACTAGATAAAGGAGATCCATCCAACCATCCAACCATCCATCCATCCTACCTTTCCGTCACTGATGATGTCGAGGCGATGCCAGCGTCGGTCGGTGACGGTGGATTTTGGCGGCAGCTGCAGCGTCAGCGTTCCCGACCCGTGGTTGATGCTCAGAGCTGGAACGCCGTTCTTCAACTCTGGAAGGAAGGACGAGACTCTGAGTTTTCTGTTTTCCTGCTCACAGTAAAACCACACAGGTGATTCTTGATCTTTGGGAAGAAATACGTGGTGACGAGGGTTCAAATCCAAATCCAAAGGATCCAAATGACTGAGCTTTCAACAGCATCTCACAGTCTTCATTTAATGTGTGGAGCTGGCAAAGGTGTCATCACATAAAAAAATCCCCAAACTATGTCTTTAAGGCTCCTACACACCGGCTGACGGTCAGGGGGCGGGACTTGTCAGGGCTGTCAGTAGGGGTGTAAGAAAATATCGATACGTACTGATATCTCAATATTATGTTTGCAATATCCTATCAATTCTCAAAAACAATATCGATTTTTAATCAATATATTTCATGCAAAGATTTGTGGCATAGTTTATTTTGTTTTTTTAAATCCCTGTCAGCTAATGCATAAAAACTACTGCTGGGTTATTCTGATTGCACACACACAAAAAAGGGTTATTGTGGTGTTTATACCATGACATTGTTCCTAAAATAAGACTGAACAAGAAACTGCAATTTATCGCCTTGCATATATACCACAAGTATTGCAATACATCACAATATATCGTATCTTAACCCTTGTATCGTGATACGTATCATATCACCAGCAGTGTTAGGCAACTCTGAAACAGTAATAAGTTACTTATTATTGATTACTCTTTATAAAAGTAATACATTTAAGTTACTTATTACTGTGTATTATAAGCAAATAGTTACATTACTAGTTACTTTATTATGTTACTTTTGCAACCCAACCAACTTCCTAAAAAAGTGACGCACAACCTGTTTTGCCAGCTCCCGAAACTCAATCCACTTTATAAAACTTTGCTAAGATATCTGAGGTAAAACATTTGTGTCAGAGGTCAGGGGTGCTGGCAGTAGATGGACCTTTCAGTAACACAGTAACTACTGATTTACTTGGATCAGTAACTGTAACATGATTACTGTTTTGGCAATTGTAATCCCTTACTTTACTAGTTACTGGGCAAAGTAATAAAATTACAGTAATGCGTTACTGCCCAACCCTTGTGACCAGATTCTTGCCAATACACGGCCGTAGCTGTCAGAGACAGTCGGCGTTTCTGCTCCATGTGGTGTGAACGTCAGCGTGTGATCTCCTCCGCGCCTGTCGGAGGCTTTTAGGCCAATTCGACGTGTAGAATCGGCGGCGACTTGTCAGTGAGAGAGAGAGCAGGTCAGGTAAGCGGACCAGTGCACAATAAAACACAGAAACCGCCTGAGCCTGTCGCTGTAGTTTCTGTGATTCCTCCTTATTATTCTGCTTTGCTTGTTCTTTTGTGCCATTTGTAACTTTTTATTCGACATATTATCAGTTAGAAGCAGCTAAATTCTGAGATTGGGTTAAAAAAATGCTGCCTCATCACAACAAAGGTTTGTATATCTGTGGAGAGGATTTGTCTTGGCGCAGGTGCAGCACGGACGAGCTGTTGTCTTCGTGGTGTGAACTGTGCTACTTTATGACGCAGCAGCTGATCTTCGTCACAGCTTGTTCTTTGTTGTCAGTTTGGTGTGTAGGAGCCTTAAAATGTGACTTGACATGAGCATGACATAGAATGGCACCTAAGCCGGTGAAATTTGGTAAAATGTTCAGAATCACTAGAGAGAGGATTTCTGATCAAAGTGTTTTCACCATATATCTCAGCATCAGTCATATTTGTAAACTTGTTTGGGTACGTTCTGTATAAATAAAGCTTTAAAACCCAGTTTAAGTGAAAACAAAATGTTCTTTCCTTTGTTGAGGGAGAGGGTGATGTGTTGGTGGCGTTTGGATTTAGCTGACATTGGTCCTCTGAACACAGCATCACTTCTCTGTATCGCTGAGTAAGCTGCTGAATCCCATCAGCAGCAGCACGAATCCACGCACTCAACTCTGTGTGTGAGTGTGTGTATGTGTGTGTGTGCAGCCTCTCAGATCAAATGTGTGTGTTTGTGTGAGTGCGACCCAATCAACCTCACAGCCGGGCTATCGAACAGGAAAGTGAAAAATGCTTCGAAGAGATCAATGCTGCAGCCATATTTGATTTTCCACTCGTGGAGCCACGTAGCAACAGCCGTGGTTCAATAATTACATAACTTTAATGCCACAAGATTATGCAAGAAGTGTTTGAAAGGCCATCAGCAGGCTAATCCATTAACACCACGCCGGGACCGCCGGGAGCTGACATTAGAGTTTATGAAGCTCTTTGTTCACTGAAAAACTGTCTCAGCAGCGTCGGATTGATCGACTTTTTGTGTTTGTTCAAAAAGGACGAGCAGTGTTTCCCACCAGCACCGTGAGATTAACATGTTTGTTAAGGCGGCTCAAAGTTCACAATAATAATTCAACTCTTAGCAAAGAGATGCCGCGTTTCAAACAGAGCTTAGAGACACAGCAACAGAGGAGCCACGCCCAGCATCTCCCAGAGGCACAAAGCTCATCAGCTCTAAACATGAAAACTGCAAACTGTGTGAAAAAGGTTATCTGATGATCTCAGAAATTTATCATCATTTTGTGACTTGGTTGGTTGGTTATCCTTTCTGTTAGTCCAGCATTTCTGGTACAAAACAAACAAGACAAGAGCAGAAGTTTCTCGTTTGGTGCTCTGTGTGTTGGATTCACCGCTGAACTCTTTAACCGCTCTCCTGCTGCTGCCACTGTTGTTCTCTGTCCAGTTTTGAATTTCACATTTTGCATTCTGTCTTATCCTCCTTTGGTCTTTGAGGGCCAGTCTAAATTCTCCTCTGGTCCCTTTCATCATGTCAGACCTGTAAAGACCTTGAATACAAGCTCACAGAGGACGATTCTACATGATTTTGTTGCATCACCTATAAGCTCCAAAATGTTCCTTTGACCAACTCTACGCTCTGTAACGAGGACTCCAGCCGTCAGCGTGGTTCAGATTCTCTGTGAAGCTGAAGTTTTCACACAGTGATTCTCTGGCCTGGATAAAATCCTGCGCAGTGCTTCAGTGTTGACTGAATCGCCTGCGATGCTCCTCACATGATTAATCATTAAGATTTTATTGATTTCCTTAAGCCCCAGCAGAATAAACTCCAACTCTTGCAGACAACAAATCTGGTCTGATCCTCAAAACTGATTTTTAACACAGACTGTCCGCACTGTCATTTGAAAGTGATCAGATAGGATTTCTTGTGTCCAGACATTTCCGACCTATCTGCACAGGTGACTGTGGTATCGACGTCAGTGTCAGTTGTGCGCTGGTGAGCAGCTTTACAATGTGGAACTACAACAACTGGAAAAATGTGGATACATCATCTCGCTGTCCAAACACTTGTGCCGCCAAGTCGCGGTGCTGAACTCCGCTGCACCAAACAGACTCAGCTACGGAACGGGCCGATGAACATTAATGTTACGATGTTCTGTGGATGGCTTCCTTCACTGTGGAGCGAGAGGTTCAGCACCGTTCACAAAGCACTGACTGATGGGATCATGTCGTTTTGCACACATTTGATGATAAGGGGTGGCGTGCAAATTTCAGAATGTGCTGCAGGACATTTGTCAGGATCTGTGGCTGTCCAGCCCCTGTCCTGTCCGTCAAGACATCCCAGCACCCAGTATCCATGGAGTGATGTACAAGACAACTGATGTCCAATTTGATCGAGCAGAGCGTCCAGATTAAACACATATGTACAAATCAAATTTGAATCACATTTCAAACCACCTCTCCATGTAGGTTGAATCTGATTTGCAAAAATCCGATTTCATGTGGTTTTTTGCTGTCCAGGCTTCCTGAAACCAATCTAAATACAGTCAGAATGTGCCAAAAACCCGATTTGGACCGGCAGTGTAAACAAGGCCTCCAATAAGAGCTGAATCATCAGGATATTGTTTGTTCTGACATTTTCATATCCTGGCTGTGATGAAGTCTGGAACCTCTAACTTGCTTGCGACATCCAACAAGAGAAAGACTTTAGGCCTGTAGCATTTGGTGATGATGAATGACAGACTACATGAGCTCTACAAGTCTTGTAGTTGCATTGCATTCTGGTCTTTTTTCTGCTGTTGTGATTGTAGAACTTGCTCTTGGTTCACTCTTTCATTTACTATTGATATTGCGCAGCATTAGGGTGATATTGTGCATTGAAACTCAGCTGAAGCTGGTTTAAACACATTTGGATCATTTGTCCGTGTTTGTCCACGAGGAGGCAGACACACGAACACAAACTACAGGATAATATTAATCAAGAATATTTGTGCACTTAATGATCTTTTTCAAACTTTAACATCTGGAGCTTTACGCTGAGGCACCTCAGCTGTATACTCACCGATGGCGATAAAGTCCTCCTGTTCCTCAGAATGGGCGGAGCCAAGCGGCCCGTTGTAGAGGAGCAGCCCATTTGCCGACTCAGCCAGGAGTTCCAGGGAGATGTGGCTCCGGAAGCAGGGCATGATGGGAGGGAACCAGGCGTAGCCCTGACCGCCGAAGCTGCGTTTGGTCTGCTGGCACTCAGGCCCGTCGAACATGGGAGGACACTTACATCTGAGAGGCAGACAGAGTTTGTTTTCGTGTTCATGAGATCACCAAATTTCCTAATGATGAAAGTCCTGCTGGTACAAACCTCATAAAAAGATGTTCTGTTGTTAAATATCTAAGATTAAAAGATTAAACCTGTATATTTCAAATGAGGCATAAATCATCAAAAATTCTTTTTAATGTGACATTAAGATTCTAAAAAAATACTGAGGCCATAAATTCAAATCTTCAATAAGCTTTTTTTTTAAAAAAAAATCTTTTATATGTTTATTTATTTAAATTATATTTAATTTACAACTGTTTGAGTATAATTTCAACGTTACCTCCCTAAACTTAAAGCTTTTCCCACATTGCCACGATATCTAGGGAGATAAACTAGTTCACTATATTTGACTTTGATTTCACCTAACATTTTTTAAATGAAACAATCCATTTTTTTTTTTAAAATAAAATGTATTTTAATAAAAAACGTGACCAACAGTGTGTGAATTATTGATATGTAACTATAGGAAAAAACCCTCAGATACTCATATATGTAAAACTATCTGACTGTCTAAGAGGCAGTGTACACGGAGCAAGTTTTGGCATCAAACAAAACACTTTTGTTGTGGTTCAGCCGTCCTTTTACATGACAACAGCGTACGGGTGCCCCTGAAACCGCAAACGTTTGAAACCGGGTTCCAGAGTGGAATCTTTTGAAACTGTAACTTTCTTTCCGGCTGTGTAAACTGACAAACCACAAAGCCTGTGAGAGCGGTGACTACACTAATGCTAACGCTAATGCTAGCACAAGCCACCACCGAACTCTGGTTAAACACTCCTCAGGGCTCCGAAAGCAGGTCGAATATGACGACAGTCTGTTGAGGCAAATTTAAATGTTCAGAGAATAATTTTTCTTGAATTTGTGGCTGCTTAGAGCTTAGCAGCAACAGGAAGTTAACAACTTTGGCAGCTCAAATGGTATGTCATTACAAACTTACACCACTGAGAGCCTGGCATACATACTACAGCGCTTTCATGTCATGTAAACAGGGATTTCTTTAAAGACTCAAAGGAAAGACTTCTACGAT
>JAPQLA010000024.1:1219387-1236520 GCA_029822935.1 Naso vlamingii | reverse complement strand
CTGCCCGTCTCTTCCTTGTTACTGCACACACAGTCCAAAGAATGGGATCTATCTTCTTGTCTGGAACTCAGGAGGAACGCAAATGACAAGAATTAAAAATGAGCTATTCAGAAGTGTTTTGTTGTCTTTCCTCTGGAAAGCAGGAAACCACTACAGCGGCTTGACTAAGGTTGCATCAAAGTGACAAAACAGCAGCACGCAATTAACATGATTAAAAAATAATAACATGTTAATTGTGGCTTTTTAATCGATTGGGATTAATGCAGTGACCCTGACAGCCCTAATTTTAAGATAAAACAATACAAAGATAATGAGGAAAAAAAATGAGAGGAAAAAGAAACGAAAAAACAAATTTTGAAATGAGGAGAAATTTTGAAAGATCAGAAAAAAGCAAAAAACAAGAGACAACCAGGAAGTTTTTCCCATCATGCCTCTGTGTCTGATGGTGCTCATGGAGGCTGGGGGAACTGACAGCCCTCTAAGTGTGACCCAGCAGAACTCTGGGAGTCTCAGCATCGTTCCCTTCAATTAAAGTTACCATGACAACCACTGAGACATGCATGTGCATATGCATGATGTGTCAGTGTGTTGAGTTGTTATCAAGCTTTTTTTTTTTTTTTTTAAACTTCAATAATATTTATGATACGAAGTTACTACGTGCATTCTGATCATCATCATCATCACCATCATCATCATCATGGGACTCACTGGTCATGCGAATGGAGGCGGCGTTTTGCAGAGCGTCCTGCTGCAGTTCTCTGACGTCCACCTGAGCTGTGGAGGTGACGTCGGGCCAGGTGTGGTCGGACACACGTACCTGCAGGCGATAGGAGCCCGGTGGAGCGCCCTCCCTGATACTGAGCTGACCTGAGCTCTGGTTCAGACTGAACAACCTGAGAGAGAGAGAGAGAGAGAGCGCGTCAAAGTTTCAGGCTGTTTCTTTGTGTGTGTCTCTTTTTAAAATACACAGATGTCATTTGCCCATAACTGGTAGAACTGCGCTGCCTCTTTCTACCAGAAGTTTAAGTTTTGTAGCCATGTTTTGTAATAAATGTGTCTGTCCTGCCTGTTAGCATATTTTGCATTTTACCCTTTGCATTTCATAAAGGCCCCTTCCACCTGTATTTGTCAAGGCGATATTATTTGTATGTTGTGAAGCCTCCCATTGCATGTTAGAAGATCTGAAGCTTTAACAATCTAAAGTAGCCATAATGTGAGTATCTTTCAAAGTTACTTCCTTTTAGTTTATTTTTATTCTTATTATTTAATCTTTATTTAACCAGGATAAGTCCAATTGAGATTACGAATCTCTTGGTGTGAAACACTAAGAAAAAAATATAAGCTGTGTTAGGAAGGTTAGGCTGGTGTCAGCTTGAGTCTCCTTGCAATAGAGCCTTGTTCTCACATTTTTCTGTGAATTTCTTTTTTTTTTTTTTTTTTTTTTAATCACTTTGCTGTCAGTGGTTGTGGTTTCACTTTATTAAAGAGCAAGGTGCGAAGTACTGGGGATCTCAGGGGTCTGAGAACCCTTAATTGAGCGGTCAGATCCCTTGAATGCCTCAACTGCAAAATTCTGATGGCTCTCAAGAGAAAGCTTTAAAAAAAAAGGATTTTTCACTCTCAGTTGTCAATAAAAATGTTTTTAAAAGGCATATGTTGTCCATAATTTGTTATTTAATTTGAATAGCAGAACTTTTATTCAGAAATATGAATCCATTGTTGTGGTGTTTCCGTGGTTACCTGGTTGTTTTTTCTACTTTGATATTGACTCACTCATGAACTTAACATGACGAACAAAACCAAAATGTCGGGGATGAAGCTGGTTCGGCTGCTGCAGCTAATGTTCCCACTCGTCCATCGTCTGACCAGCCTAATATTTGTAAGACTTCAGCGTCACACTGGAGCACTAGTCAGGGGGAGACCCTCTGATTGCCACGGGGCATTTAGCACGCTGTTAAAAAGCACAAAAGAGTCTTGTTTATGTCCTGATATGCGGCTCTCTGCCTTATACAGATAACTCTACATGTGATTTTCCGAATGTCAGATTCAGATTTTGAAACGTCCTGACCTTGTGTCAGAAAAGCACTGCAGAAATAAATGTAATGTTAAGGGCAAAGATAAGGTTAAATTGGTAGAAATTCTTCTATGTGATCTCAAATGTGGGTAGAGTCTGTCTCAGATGGGATTCCTCAGATCAAACTGAGCAGATGGAGTCTAAGTTGAAAATGGATCCACGTTCTTGATCTGCTGCACTGGAGAATTGATCCCAGATGCTGTGGCTCGCCTTCAAACCTGCTCCTAAACATGTGCCATCATGCTCATGTAACTGTTTAACCTCTTTGCACCGCAGCGACCGTCAGAGCTACAAACAGGCGGATTAATTAACCACGACTGAATAGAAGCCAAAATGCGTCTGAGATCAAACCTGTGCCGCTGCTGATGCTGTAGGGGATCCTGCAGCACACCTGGATTTATGTCATGCTTTACAGATCTCAAACCATGCAGCACAGAGCTTCACTCACCAGAAACAAACGAGGGGATTTAATGTGAAAACTCAGACACATTATTAGCCGTTATTCCATTAAGTGTGAAGCAAATTTTAAGAGAAATCTGAAAAATCTCACAAAAAGGAAAATGCAAATTTTCCAACATCTAGTCTGGAGCAAATAAACTAGGCTGTACAGTGTAGTTTGGTCAGAAAGTGACGGTATAGACAAGGTTACACATGGCTGTAAAAACAGTAGAAGTAGAGGTTGCAGACCAGAAATCAAACATGGTGGCATTCTGTTACTGTTCACCATCTAAAATTGCTGTTATGTTCTTTGGAGGAGATCGAGAAGTACTTTGGTCGTCGCTCCACATGTACCTGTTGTTGTTATCAGCCATGTTTTCGCACGCTGGGGGAATATTTGGGAAGACAGCGGAAAAATCTCTTTTTCTTCTTTTGGGCAGCAGCAGCATCAGATGAATATTTGCTATGTCACAATTTATTCAAAAAAGCTGTTCCCATCTCCCAGGTTGTGCATTAACTGTTTTTCAACAAAGGCAAGACACTCTGGGCCTGCTTCACCTGAACGCTGTGCCTTTTGTTTTGTCTTCCTCTAGTTTGTATCACTTCTATATGTAAGTAACATGTAACCTAAGCCTGATCCATAACATGAACAAATTGCGATCTGCAGGCTGAAGTGGCGAGGGCTTCAGGAGCATCGATGCTAATTCTCCAGCGGTTCCTTTGTTCTTGCTCGTTTCTTGTCGTCCCTCCTTACAGGTATCTCGTTAGAAGAGGAGGTGGCAGTGAGCGCAATCAGGCTCTACTTTCAACGCGCCCGCATGGAGCCTCACCTCATCAAACAAAACGAGCGCGCCCTTGTCGCACTTCACTGGGAATTTTCAATACCGCTGGTTATGAAGTATTAATAGCACTGTTCCTGACAAGTCAGATCCCCTTTTCTATCCCTCTCTCCTCCCCGTCCTCCGTCCTTTCACTCTTTCTTTGTTTCCCTCTTCAAACTGCCTGTTTCTCTGTCCCAATTTTCCTTTCTCCTTTGTCGTAGTGCACCTTTGTACTGTCTCTCCCTCTCTATTCTAAAACTGTCAGTTCCTGTGCCACTCTTTTATTTTCTCTGTGTCTTTGTGCATCTCTTGCTGCGTGTCACATGAGAGGGGACACTTTTAGGAGGGAATCTTTCCTGCTTTGGCTCCGACAAATCCTCAAACAGCTTTACATCTGCCATTCTCTGGAAGCTTTCATCCAAACCACCCATAATATGCCTAACAGGAGCAGGTCCATTTAAAGTAAAGATGGTCTAAATAGCAGTCATTTTATTTACCTGCTGTCTTTATTTGTCTTTTTTCAGTCTACCTGATGAAGGACGGAGGAGGATGGAGGAATTTTAGTCTGGTATTAAAGTGCTGACTGATATGAAAGGTTGGCTCTGCATTAAAACCAGTGACCGCCTGAAACCATAAAAATGCATTTTAGTTTGTGAAACAAAACAGCAGTTTATTAAGTTTCCATTTGACAAAATAAGAATTTTTCCTTCATCTGAAAGCCTTTTTTACCCTGTTATTTGTTTTTATCCTCCTATCTCTCTGCAGCACCACAGCCTCTTTGATGTCTCTCTGTACATTACAGAAAACCTTCGCTTTTCCTCTCTAGTCCTCTTTACTTCTATGACTCATTCTCTATTTACCTCTCTACTTCTTTCTTCTCTTCTTTCTCTGCCTTTCTTTGCATTGTTATGTCTCGACGTGTCTGTACCCGCCAGCCTTTTGTCAGATCTCTTATTCTTCCTCTCTAGCTCTCTGCTGTATGACTTTGTGGCCTTGCTCTCCTTCAGAGTCCTCTGCCTCTCTTCACTTTAACTCCAACGTGCCTCACTTTAACTTTTCCATCGCTCCTTTCACCTCCATCACTCTCTTTTTGCACGTCACCTTGCAGCTATCTCAGTTTTTACCATATGTGATCAAAGTACCTGGATGGTTTGCCTTCGAATCGGTACACCTTCTCACTCCAGTCATCAAGGTCGGGGGATTGAACTTGTCCGAGCACTGTCGTCGGGAGAATACCTGTCAGGAGGTGGGAAGTCAAAGACACAAAAAAGGAATTAGGAATTAGTTTTGAGTGCAAGCAATCCCTGCGGTACAACCCAAATATTAAGAGTGAAGGAAAGAAAGTGGAGGCTTCTTTAAGGAGATAAGGTGGCGGGCGACGCCTCATTGGCACACACGGTCATGGTTTGACAGCACAGCAGGAAGATGTGCTCACATTTGAATTGCTCGCACAGTGTTTTTCCCTCTCTTCCAAAAAAAGCTGAACGCAGCGCTGTAATCTCTTTAGCTGTGAAATCAGCTGCCTTTTAAAAATGGCTCCTGTTTATGTGCCCGTCAAACCTGGGACTTAAGCTGGAGTTAATTGTTTGCTTCATGGCATGTTGTTGAGCTACGTGATGGATTCGTATTAGTGGGTTAATGTACTTTCATGTGGAAAGGCCCCGGAGAGGGAATCCACTAAAAATACATTACAGAAAACCTTCGTTTTTCCAGCAAATTACTAGAGGCTGACAGATGAAACACTAAATAAGTGATGTGGGTTGGAGCGCGAGACTGCGAGCAGTCGACTGTGACAAGTACAGTCTTAACAACACGAGCACAGAGCACTCAGGAGGTGGTGGGTGGGACACCGGGGAACCTGAAGGTTACAGGAGCCCGTCTGCGACAAGAAAGACACCAGTTTGTGTCTCTCAGACCAGCTGGTGAACTCTGGTCTATGATGTAACTTACAAATGTTCTCTTTTTCAGCTCAAACTATCATCAGGTTGCCCATAAGCAAAGCAACTTCTACAGAGAGGTAGAAGGAAGAAGGTGATACTTTGAGACCCTTACGTGTGAACAGGGTTGTACAGATCTAATTGGAAATGCCTCTGATGCTACTGAACATGCTGGATGAGGTACACGAGTCGATGCACAGATCCACGTACGTACAACGTAGTGTAATCATTAAAAACAGGACATTGTCAGTAAGTAGAGCACCTGTATACAACGACCCCGTTTCCACTGAGCAGTATGGTTCAGTTTGGTACGTTACAGTTCTCATTTTTTGGGGTTTCCACTGTCAAAAGAGTACCAAATAGCATTACCGTGCTGCACCTATTTTGGTCACCCTTTTGTTGGGGTACCAAGAGGTCCCAAAGGGTCCCAAGAGGGCGGAGCTACACACACTGCAGTCCACTGACCGCGAGCAGGCAAAAAGCTGTTTTTAATTGTTGTTGTAGAACTGCTGATATATCACTTCAGGAAGTTTTATAAATTGTGTGGGCGAAAATGTTACCGTGCAAATTTCAAATATATGGTCAGTTTATCCAAAAAACACTTGTTTGTAAATCTGTCACAAAGTTTTCAGACTTGTGAGGAGCTGCAGCTTGTGGTGAGACCTGCCCGTCTGCTCGCTGCAGCAGCCCGACGCGTTAAGTTGTCACGCCGGGGGGGGGAGTTAACCAATGAACCGATGATTTGTGCAAGAGATTAAATGCCGGCTGAAATGTTTCTGTAGCATTTTAAAACATGAAGCAAAAACGAAAGGATGCTTTGCTGCCTTGTCGCATTGATTCTTTACCATGAGTTTAACGTTACTGGCAGAAAAAAAAGATCATTTCATTCAATGAGTCGCTCAGATGCATCTTTTAAGGTGGCATGTTTTCGTACATGTTGTTCAATGCATGAGTCACGTCATGAATTAATAAGTCCACCTTAAATGCCAATATGACAACCTGAGGAGGTTTTAGGAGGATTTATTTGTCAGACATACGTATCGTACACGTCCATCAACGAGCATTAACCATAATTCACTTGTGTTCGTCTTTCTTTCATGATGACATACACCTTAGTAATGATTGGATCTCAAAACACTTCATAAAATGCACATGATTTTTTTTGGTTTATGTTGGTGAAATAGGCCTATTTTTTTTTAACTGGAGGAAAAAGTGGCAGAGCGCCCTTACAGTGTGCAGCACAACACAGCAGCACAGCTCCGCCCATCAAGCAAGGGAACAGTTGGCAGTGGAAACACAAGCCAGATGCAGGGGCATCATTCTGAAGTGTGCCGTCCCGTAGCAAACCGAACTGTGCCACTCAGAGGAAACGAGGCTTTATTGCTCATGTAGCCAAAACCCAAGAACAGCAAGCGACTCGAGCAACTTTGAGCATAACCATAATCCTTACAGGGTTATTCGAATACTGCTGTTAAAAGATAATAAATAATATGTATACATATAAAACTGACGTATCAGAATTTGTATCAGGAATGAAAAAAGATATTTTATAGATTAAAATGAAAAATTTGCAGTCAGCAAAGCTTTCTTTGACAAATGAATTTTAACAAGTTAAAACAAATTTAACTGACAAAAATCTGAGCAGATCTTAAAGCACTCTGAAGTTGTGTCCAACCAAATGAGGAAAAATGTTTCAGCAGCTGCTTCATTTGTTCTTTGCAGTGGCTCACTTTGATCTTTCACTGAATCAGAGAGGAGCCCTGGACTCGTTTCACATAACAAGGTTTTAACTTTGGCCTGGGTCTGCCTGCTCGCCAAGCTCTGCTGTGATGACACGCGTTTACACTACAGCCTCACAGCGGGGGAAAGCCGCGCCGTGCTGCTGTGGTTTTGCTTGGAAACAGGTCAACCATGGCTGACCAGTGACGGTCTTCTGCCCTCAGGTGTGTCCTCGGCAGGTAAACTTCAGTGTGTCAGTGCTGGAGATGAGAAAAAAAACCTCTCTCTCTATGAGTAAGATGACAAAAAAACTTAAAAACACACCCTCATAACTGTAGACGATGAAGCTGGTGTGTCCTGGTGAGTGAGGGTGGTCGTTCCTGTCACCAATGACGACCGTCAGCGTGCTGGTGGAGCTCATTGGGGGAGAGCCGCTGTCAATCATGAGAATTGGGAGGAGGTACTCCTTCTGCCGCTCGCGGTCAAAGGTCCGGAGGGCGGTAATGGCTGCACTGCTGTTTCGAAAATCAGTCAAATTGAAGTTGCTGGCGTCTGAGGTGAGCATGAGAAGCCGTATGGAGAACGGTCCACCATTGGTGGAGGTGTCTCGGTCGGTGGCATGGAGGAAGAGGGAGGTTTTGTTCATTCTGACTGCCTGTGGTGCCGGCGTGTTCTCCCAAACAAGAGGATTATAAGGGACCTCAAACTCTGGGCCATTGTCATTAATGTCAAGTACGGTTACCATGACAATGGCAGTGCCAGTCAGGGGTGGACTGCCAGCATCAGTGGCGAGGACCATGATCCTGTGCTGCGAAATTTTCTCTCTGTCCAGAGAATCAGCCACTACCACCCAACCAGACTGGTCCACCAGAAACTGGCCGAAGGGGTCCGACTCCTTTGAGATACTGTAAGAAAAGCGTCCGTTTTGGCCCGAGTCTAGATCAGAGGCTGTAACCTGAGCAACAATTGTCCCCACAGGTACATCTTCAGACATGGCTGGTGACTCATAGAATTGTGGGAAAAAAACTGGGGCGTGGTCGTTGGAGTCTTCCACCTGAACTAAACAGTAGGCCAGGCTGAAGAAATCAGCGTCTTCAGCCTTCAGGGTCAGATTGAAAGTCCTTTCATGGGGCTTCTCAAAGTCAACCTTCTTCTGAAGTTTTATCACACCACGTCGGTTTACTTTGTCCGTCTCCATGAAGAACTTCCTGTCTTCGTCGCCGCCGACGATGCTGAAGGTTACCACGGCGTTCTCCCCCTCATCTCCGTCTGTGGCAGAAACTACAAGAACCTCACTGTTCACTTCCAGGTCCTCTGTCACCTGAAGACCGGAAAACAACATCATTACCAGCATGTTGGTAATAGAAGTGTGTTTCAGACTTGTTTTTTATTGTCTTGTGATTCTTTTCTCTATCCCTTTGTCTTACGTAAAGCCCTTTGCATTGGCTTGCTGTTAAAAGGTACACGCTTTGCTTTGTTGGACTTACCTGAGCAGTGTAGAGTCTCTGGGTGAAGACAGGTGGGTGATCGTTGACGTCGGAAACCATGATGGTGGCTGTCCCTGTTCCCGCCAAACCTCCTCCATCCCTGGCCTCAACCACTACCAGATACCGCTCCTCCACCTCCCGGTCCAGGGAGCGAAGAACCGTGTAGATGGTCCCAGTGCTGGCATTGATGGAGAACAGGTTAAGGTTTATCTCATTGCGGACATTCTTAATGATGCTGTAGGTCAGCATGGCGTTCTTGCCCTCGTTGGGGTCGTCCAGGTCCATGGCACGCATTTCCATGACAGAAGTGTCAGCAGGTGAATTTTCAGGTACTTGGCCGACAAAGCACCCATCTACTTCCAGTGCCGGGCACGGGAAGAAAGGTGCATTGTCATTGACATCTCGCACCTCTAAGAGCACGTCAGCAAACCCTGTGAGTCCTGCCCCTCCCTCATCTGTAGCGAGGACAAGGAATCTCCAGGCTGGGCGCTCCTCGCGGTCCAAGCGCCTCTGGGCATAGATTCTTCCAGTTCGCTCATCAATGGTGAACTCGCCACCAGCGCCCTGGCCGTGGAGGGAGAAGCGGAGGGCTGTTTGGTCGGCCTCCTGGTCTGGATCTGTGGCCGAAACCTGCAAAGGTCAGACAAGAAAACAAAATTTATTTGATCACATTAAGCTCCTCTGTCTGTCAGGTCAGCTGGTAGAAATCTGATTTGTAAAAAATGTAATTGATTGTAATATGTGTAATATTTTTTCTCAACAGTGGTGAAACAAAATTTATAGAAATTATAAAGCACAAATATCTTTATTTGAGATGTTTCTTAAAGCTGAGGTCAGCAACGTCTGGAAATCAAGCTAGCTGTAGCATGAGACTCCTCAGGAATCAACTCTGCTCCCCCCCCCCGTTTTTGCTCCAGCTTGTGTTTATCTCGTTTGTTGTCTCTTTTAAGTCCAGTTTGCACCAAAGATTCACAACTAGACCAAATGGTTGCAGGGAAAGTTGCAGCGGTGTTAACTGCTCCGTCTCAGCTCGACTCAAGCTGGCTGACGGTGTCGCCTGCAGCTCAGCTTGTCAAGCCGCCAGAGGCCAGTTTTAGAGCAGAAGGCACGTCACTTGTTTCAGCAGCCAATCAGCTCACAGTGATGTCACCTGTCATTAAGAAGCACAGCATAGAGCAGCCAATAGGAATGAGTGCTCTCTGAAATGACTCGTGATTGGCCGAAAATACCCTGGGACGGTTTGAATACAGGGCCAAGGTCTAGAGTTCTTTCAGACCACTTGAATTACAACATGCTGAAAGGTTATTATGGGATTTTTACCTGATGACATCAAAGAAAAACTGCAGACTCCTTTATCAATCTTTAACATGTTCGTTGAGTAACATAATGTTATTTTGCTCCTGGACAATTCTCCTTTTTCAAAAAAACTGTATATTGGTAAACGCTACTTGCTTCGTATTAGAGCTCAAAACTTCAACACGTTAATGTATTTATTAAAGAACAGTGACGAACATATCCACTTAGGCAGCTCATAAGATCTTGAAAAAGTATTACAGACAGGTTTATCAAAATTTGGGGAATATTAAAAAACCAATATGCTGAAAGAAACAATCAGTCATAAAGTGCCATCGCCACACTGAGTATTTCCTTACGCAGGACTACAGTGAAACATGGTCACTGTCTGTCACAAGCAGAAACATTGACTTTTCACTCCAACTGAAAACCATTTGTACTCTTTAAAGGAACTTATTGCTTTTTGATGCATTTCTTATCAAAACAGTTGAATTGGATTTTCATTATGTACAAATGTCAAGCACAGCAAACAGGAGGCAGGGAGCTGATTGCAGTGGCTGCCCCCGCACTCAGAGACTCTGCAACCCAAGAATAAACATTTCTCTGCTGCTTTGTCCTGTTTGCTTAATTAACCTGCCTTGTTGCTATCTCTCTGAATGAAGGGACAAGAGCAGCGGCGGCGGCAACGTGAGCTCTCACATCTGTCACCACGACACACTGTGCAATTAAAAGTTAATAGACGCCAACAAAAGCAAGAGAAAAGTACACTTTTAGCCTTTCTTCTCCTCTTTTTTTCACCAGAGGGTTTGTTTACAGAAGCCTTTGAAGTCCCCCCCCATCGGCGTGACACTACCTCCCCTCGGTTGGCTCTCTGCAGTCCCTGACAAAGTGATGCAGGTAGACAATATTGAAAATGAACCGTCGCTGCGCCACAGAGGAGGCTGCTGTGCAGGTAAAGTGAAGAAATATTCATTTCAAACGGGATTTTCCCCTCCGTTCACTATCTGCTGCGTTGTATTAATACACAGGGCTCAGAGCGGCGTGCATTCAGGGAGGGGCCGGCAGCCGTGTGTCGCAAAAACCATTGATAGAGTTAGAGGGGAGGCGAGCGTATATCAAATCAATTCCAGCAGGCGAGGGAAGGCAGGCCAGGCACTCGGTGACACACACCTCTCTGACGGGGATTACTTTCCTGCCCTCTACGACGCACTTCCACCTTTTTAATCTGATTTAGTTCGGCAGCACATGCATATTACTGTGAATTACCGCAGACAGGTGTGACGAAAGGAGGATGAAAGCTGTGGAAGAAGCAGGTCGACTCTGACTTTCTGAGGCAACTTCTCAGATCTGTGGCCCTTCCTGTCAGAAGGTTTGGGGTTTGTTAAAGGTTGGCGCCTCAGTCAGCTTTTGTTGTGTTAAACAATGTCACACATATGTGATGTGTTAGTATGTGGACACCGGATCTCTGCTGAGGTGTCGCTCCAGGCTAATTCAGCTCTGAGTTTGAAGTGTGACCAACACTGTTAAATTTGTCATATTAAACCTGATACATTTTCACATTTACTTTAAACTGACAACTCGTTCAGATTCTGCTTCTGATGTTTACAGTTTTAACAGTTTCACCTGGACTGAATGGAAATCTGATCAGTACTTTTATTTGAAATATTAAACCGAACAGTTGAAACAAATGCCGTCCTGTCAACACCTTCATTCATTCTCTGTCTGTATGCTGAGAGGCTGGAGCAGAGTGAGGATATGCAGTGCTTGGTCGTGACAGCGTTAGTTTAATATGACTTTTTCGTTTAGTGTAACAGATTACAAATAAAACTCCAGTATTATTATTACCATAACTCCAAAAATGAAACAAATCATTACAGTTTGGTTAATTGTTTCTGGTTTTTATTGATTAATGTAAATCATCTTGTATTTGCTGCGACATGCCACAAAGTGTTAGGTGACTAAAGAGTCAGCTGCCAGCCGCAGCAGCCGCAGCTTGCAACGTTTCAACGTTACAAAAATAGGGACGGAAACTTGGACTTTTAACGGCTGGAAATATGCCTGCTATTTCAAGCTAATCGGAAGAAAAGACGATAAAAATATAAATGTCAAATGTAAATTGTGTCCAGGAGGTACCAAGACTCTTTCCACCACCAAAAATACAACCTCAAACTTTCTGAAAAACCGACAGTGACAGCAAGACACCCTGAAGCTCGCAGAAATTGACCCTGATTTGTGGTGAGAGCCAAACAGCCTGCTTGACTCAGCAGAGCCCTGATGCTGGCTCCTCAGCAGTGCATCCACCACTTTAATTAAAGTAGATAATTAGATAACGTTAAAAGAGAAGAAGAAATGCAGAGGAGAAAATGAAAGCGAAACTTAGAGTGTCTGTCTACACAGTATTCAAGCACAGGCTTTTAATCTGCCAAGAATCAGTTACAAAGTAATGCTGTTTTTCTCTCATTCAAACTTTCCACACTCGCTTTTCATCTGGGTTCTTTACCTGTAACTTCCTGTAACTTATATGGATTTAAACAACTGCTAGTTTAAAGCGTGAACTGCACTCAACAGCCATTACACTTACATTTACACAGAGATGCATACGCAGTGTCTGAGTTTTGAGAATAATGGCACAATTACCAACTTTTGGGGTGTAATGAAAAAGTAACATAATAAGTAAAGTAATGTGTTATTTTGGTAGGGAGTGATAAGTAATGATAACACTTCTGAAAAAAGTAATTAGTAATCAGTATTATAATACATTTTTTGAGGAGAGGACCAAACACTGAGGATATTCTCCAAAACTTAGAAACAGGACGACTGACCTCCAGGATGAAGACCGGCAGCTGGGTGAGCTCTTCCGTCACGGCGGCGTGGTACTCGGTCTGGCTGAAGACGGGCGCCTCATCGTTGCGATTGACCACCTGAACCACCACCAGCGTCTCATTCTCCCACTTCCCGTCAGAGGCGACCAGCCGCAGCTCGTAGCGCTGCTCCATCTCGTAGTCGAGCGGCTGAGCCACAAAGATGGTGCCCACCTCCGGCTCCACGTCGAAGGTGCCCATGGTGTTTCCTGAAGTGATCTGGTAGCGCAGCTTGGCGTTGGCACCTGGAGGGAGGAAGCGGAGATCAGGTTTGTTTGTGTTGCTTGGGTAGATTTGTTGTTTTTTTTCTATAGTGTTGGATTACATGACCAGCTGGATGTTGGTATGTGGAGGCGAAGGCGGCAGAATATGAACTAATTAGGGCTGCAACTAATGATTATTTTCATTATCGATTAATCTATCGATTATTTTTACAATTAATTGTTTATTCCATGAAATGTCCGAAAAGTGCTAAAAATGCTCATCTCAATTTCCCAGAGCCAAATGTGACGTCTTTAAATTGTTTCGTTTGTTCAACAAACAGCCCAAAATGCAAAACTCCTCATTTATGATCATAAATGACACAGAAAAGCAGCAAATCCTCACACTTAAGACACTAAACCAGCAGGTCATTTTACTTTTTTTTTTTAAAAATGACTTAAACAATTATCAAAATAGTTTGTGATTAATTTTCCATCAATTGATTAATCGATTATTCGATTAATCACTGCAGCTCTAGAACTAATTGGTGCTTTTTATAAAAACTTTTCATTTTAGTGCTGAAGTCAATCAAATGAAAAGTTGATTGACAGATTTACGTAACCCCAGCTTTGTCTTTGAAACATTTATTTATTTACTTATTTGGCTTTACAGAATCAGAGTTGTACAATTTCATGCCTTCAAAAATCTGCACACGTTACCTTGTGGAGTTTTGACTGGCATTTCTCAGTATGTTTGACATTTTCTAACATGAATGATTCATTTGAAAAAAGATGGATTAATCATTTACTTACAGACAAAAAAACTGCCTCTTCTTAGCAATTTGTTCCATTCTGATTTCAAGGTTTTTAACCTGATCAATGCTCACGCAGAGACTTCTTTTATGAACTAAATGAAATTATATAAATAAATTAATCTCTCTCAAATTAAAATGTCACCAGAGTTAGAGTTGTGTGAACAAACAGGTGATAGCCAACACACACAGAGTAATTCCAACAATGCACATGTTGAGCTGTCCATCATTTGATAAGAGACGGTTAATAGAAAGCGAGACGTCTCATTGACCGATCATTTCCTGTATCAGTGTCACATGGGTTTCGCAATGGCCCCACCTTTTTAAGAAACAGGAAGCAGTCAAGTCCATTTATTCTTTGAACGTGATCTCAGATTATGACCAATTCTTTTGCCCCATCGTCACCAAGATACATATTGGATCCATTTTTCACAGACACATATCTTCTGAACATTCTGACACTAAAATGACATTTTTCAGACACACAAATCAGGAGAAAATTAACTTTGTTCCAGACCTGTCTCTGTCTCAGCAACACACTCTCGTGAGATCTGTGAACCGCTGCTTCCCGCCTTGTTTCACAACGGACATAAACGGACATTTAAATGGTCTTACAGGTGAAACCATGAATTAAAAGTTCAAACTTACATCAAACAAATATCATGAGACACAAAATCCATCTGCTTTAATCCATTCACATCATGTTATAACACTTCCAGACAAGACGGAGGGATGGTGGTTCCTAACTGTTTCCAATGGGAGACAAGACTCCACCCACTTAGAGACAGGAAGTGTGTAAACCATTTCACACCATTTACAAAGAGGGGATCTTGTGTGAACTAACTATCTTTGATTTGATGACTGTGGAGCTCTGATGGTGAAAAGAACTTTTTGAAGAATATTAGAGTAGATTTATATGCAGAAAAACAAGTGTGTGTGATTGGCAGTGGACCCGCACACACATGCCCATGCACACACACACGCACACACACAAGATGACCCTGTGTGGACAGCAGCAGCAGAATAAAATATTTGGGAGTAAAGCAGGCGTCTCTCTCACAGTGGGGCTCATTAGAGTTCTTGCTCGCCCCCATGCCTCCTCTCTGTCTCTCTCACTCACTTTCAATCGCTCTGTCACATACATACACACACACTCTTGTGCACACACACACATGCACACACATACAAACACACTTGTTGATTGTTGAAATTCTTATATACTCAGATTTTGCTATTTTTATCACTCTTTCTCTTCCACTCCTCTCTCCTCACCATCTCCCATTTCTATCTCTTTTTTGTTTCAGCCAACTGATGAGTGCTGGTTAACTAACACTTGTACTGGTGGTGATAAGTAGAAAATTTCTCTTTCTACTGTTCTGTTCGCATCCTTTTGCATTCTTTTTAACATTGCACCATTTTGTCCAATAAAAATGTTAATGGAAGGTCAACGTAAAGCTCTCAAAGTTAATGAGCATGCCAGTGGTCAGTTAGCAAACAATTAGCCTTGCTTGGCTGCAAGTGGATAAAAAGTTTGCAGTTTATTCAAAAGACTATCGACTGCTGCCTCCTCAGGGTCAGACTCAGTGTTTGTTGAACCTCCTTTCTGAAATGGGACCCAGAGGAGGTTAAATACAACACGGCAAATTAACAGTGCATATCACAGTGCCGACGGAAACGTGTGTACTCATGGACGAGAGGTTCAAGTTTCTGACAGCAGAGATGTAGACATCGATGACGCCCTCTTCCTCTGGGCTGTGATGGTAGGTTAGCAATGTTAGCTGAGTTAGCAGCAACGGCTCACTTCCTTTTCTTCGTTGGCGGGTTTTGTATGGTAGGAAGAAAATAGCTCCTGCACAAATCTGGTTATGATTTCTAGAAAGAAACATCGCTGCTGTTGAATTTTTAAAATAAATTTCTTATTTAGCGATTTGAAACCGCAAATCACACTACATGCATTACATTGGATCAAAGGCAAACATCTCTACAGCCCATTCCTCCAGTCAACTAATGTATAAACATAAAATGATGGATGGATAAATGACAGCACAGGTAGGAGGAAAAATATGTATTTTGGATTCTCTTGATTCTTTACTTAAACTGTCTTTTTTCCTTTTATTTTCATTCTTTCTCTTTCTCCCTTCTCTCCTCCTTCTCTATGGACATTTCCTCTTCTTTTCACCTTCTACCTCTCCTGATAACTTTTCCTTGTTTCTCTCCTCGTCTCTCTCTTCTTTCCCCTCATCTCCTCACTTCCTCCTTTCCTTCCTTCTCCTAGCCTTAACTCTTCTTTCCTGATGAGGTGAAGAAATGGACATTGCAAACAAACAAATAAGCATACACACACACACACACACACAGATGCATGTTCAGAGCCCAGAGGCAGGTCTGTCAAGCTCCGGCCTGCTCTCTGTTTACAGGGACCAAGGAGACTTTAGGAGACAAACACCATCTGTGGAGACATGGAGGACCTTCATTACAACACTGCGTGTGTGTGTGTGTGTGTGTGAGGAAAAGCTTACGTGCATCAGTCCGTCACAGCCTCTGAGCACGATCTGTCATGACACCGAGTGTGTGTGTGTAAATGTGAGTGTGTGTAAATGTGTGTAAGGGGAGTAGCTCCAGAGGTTTTTTGCCTCCGGCAGCCTCCCTAATGATCAGTCTGGCCATATGGTGTTGCCCTCTTAACACACACACAGACACACACACACACACACGCACGCACGCACACACACACACACACGCACACACACACACACACACACGCACACACACACACTAGGGGATGGGGCTGATTTAATTCGAAGCCTAGCAGGAAGCCCAAATTGAGATTAAGGTCAGATCTCTTCTCCTCGTGAGGTGGACCGGAGGGGAAAGTCGTCCCTGAGCACTGGCTGCAGGTCGACACTCTGAAGGACTAAACTCATCACTGGAGGAAGTTTCATTTCGATTAAAAACTGCATTAGAAAATATCTCATGTTGTGGCCTCAGATGGCTGCAAAAGATAGCCTACTGGAGCTTTTAGAAATTCAGGTGGCGGCACTACCCAAAAACCCTGCATGGCAAAGTCTTCAAAGCAGTTTGTGATTCTTTTTTCCAAAGTGACACAAAACATGAAGCACAACAGCCTTTAGGCGGGATGTTCTAGAATGAAATTCCTCTTATAATCAGTAAAAAAATGCCCTTAAAATGAGAAAAACACGATTGCGATTGATTAAAAGGCAGCGGTTGATGCATTATTATTTTTTAAATGCATGCTGCTGTCTTGTCCCTTTAATGCATCCCTAGTCAAGTCACTGTAGCAGTTTCCTACTTCCTACTGGCAGAAGAACGACAACAGTACGCCTCTGAATGTCTCATTTTTCTCTTGTGATTTGCCTTCCCTCTGAGTTCTAGACAAGAAGATAGATCCCATTTTTTGGACTGTGCGTGCAGTAACAAGGAAGAGACGGGCAGAGCTCACCCACTGCTAATTAGCTTAGCTCAAACACTGG
>JAPQLA010000024.1:1202861-1219287 GCA_029822935.1 Naso vlamingii | reverse complement strand
TGGTAGTCAATGGGAAGTGCTAGCCTGCCTCCACCTAAAGTCATCAAATAAACTTTCCAACAACTCTAAATGGTCCTTTGTGCTTGTTGTGACTTGTTTATTTACCACGTTATGTTATTTTTAGACTCAGATTAGCACTTTATGTAAATTTAAAATCAAATATGAGTAGACGTAAAACGAAGGGCACATGGACAAAACACCTCGTAAGTCCTTGTAAGTAAATTACAAAATAAAACGTCTGTTAAAAAATTTAAATGACAAAGTGCTTATGTGAGTCTAAAAACAACATAACATGGTAAATTAACAAGTCACAACAAGCACACAGGACCGTTTAGAGTTGTTGAAAGTTTATCTAATGACTTAAGGTGGAGGCAGGCTAGCACTTCCCATTGACTACCAGTGTTTGAGCTAAGCTAATTAGCGGTGGGTGAGCTCTGCCCGTCTCTCTCCTTTTTTTTTTTTTTTTTTTAGCCATCTCTTTCTTGCTACTGCATCTGACTTATGCATGAGATGTTCTCCAGTTCGCATTTGATTCCCAATCAAGTTACACTAGTAAGAATTGCTTTACTTTCTTAAAATTGACTTAAAAACTGTTGTGAAATTCAAAATAATGGCTTTTTAAACGTGATTACAAATGCGATTAATCGCGATTAACTATTGAAATTCTGCAATTGATTGCAACAAAAAAGGTCATCGTTGAACAGCCCGACTTCAAATAAAAATCCTAATTATTTTGACACAGCACATCACAGTTTGGAGTGGAGCATGAGAACAATCATTCTGTTGCTTTCAAACTACAAAAATCAGGTATTTGTGACCTGTGTCATGAGGAACCGTCATGATGACCTCTTTCTGACTTCTATGCAGTTCACATCAACATCTAAATCAAAATTACAACCAAGATTAGATCTGACTAAAACATGCAGATACAGAAGTTTGGCAGTCCATGCACAGGATTTTAAACCCTCACAGGATGAACTCTGCTGTTCTGAAGCGTCTCTTTAGTTCTTTAATGAGGTGACTGCATGCAAGTGATGAACATGGGAATCTTTTCAGTCGTGGCTTTGGCCTGCAGACACCGCAGAGCGGCGTTTCATTGGCTGTGCGAGTCGACACAGGAGGCTGAAGACTGATTTACAGGATCAACTGCTGTGTCTGAAGGCTCATAAAGCACACTGTAACCATTGTCAGACAGACACGAGAATGTAAAACTGTTGTCATCAACTATGGCGAATTAAACAACACATTATCAACTTTACTGCAGCAGTCAGTGTGTGTGTGTATGTGTGTGTGAGTGTGTGTTTACCTAAACCCCAGGGCGACATTAAACTGAAACACCAAACTCAGCAGAATTAAAAAGAGCCTCCTGATCTCATTACCAGACGCACTTAGTTCGGCAAAATTTCCACTCGGAGGACCAAACGGATCCAGAAAACATGACGGGTGACAAAAGCTGCTGCGCCTAATCAGCTTTAAAGCGAGGAGGTGGGAGAGGAGTGTAAACCAAGCTCTCACACACACTCCAAACTGCATTTGATGCTCCCAACAAACACCAAGTGAAGGTGTAATAAATACAGCTGTGTGTGTCTGCATGTGTGTGTGTGTGTGTATGTCAAGTAATTGTGTTTGTGTGACTTCCAGTTTTTATTTTGACAGAAGGTCTCTGGTGCTTTAACAGCAAAGTGTGGTCATAACATACACACACACACCACACACACACACACACCCATACACACGCACTCACACCCACACCCATACACACGCACACACACACACACACACACACACAGAGGATGACCCGTAGCTTCATGCTGGTTATGTCGTGAAATGACACATGAAACATGAAACATATGACATATGATGTGAAACAAAGGGTCATGGACATGATGTGAACATTTCAGTGTTTTACTGCAACACGCTCGTATCACTGCAGTGCATGTTTGACCGATGACTGAATGAGTTGATGACAAATGAAAGCCAGTTTGGTCACTTTATATGGGTGAAGTTTCGTGAGCAAACACTTGTTGATCATCAGAAGTGACCTGAAACGAGCAGCTCCTCAGTTGACTGTTGTTGGTGAAGCAGGACGAGTTTGGTGCATTTAGAGTCAAATTAACCTGACACATGAGCTCTGCTAAAGGTTTTCTGTCTGAAGACATTCAGTCATACTGAGGGAGGCAAATTCCATTTCAAGGTCCACCGTCAGACACCCTGAACAACCTTCATCATGTTATGTCATAGTCCACACTATGATTAAAGCTGAGGTAGGCAGTTTTGGGGGGTTTTTTTCTGGTGTCATCAGCGAAAAATCCCATAACAACCTTTCAGCATATGTAGCATCTGTATTCAGACTGTGACGGCACTTTTGGCCGATCACTTTAATTTCAGAGAGGGTGTGTTCTTATTGGCTGCTCTACGCTGCGCTTTTTAGCAACAGGTGACGTCGCTACGAGCTGATTGGCTGTTGAAACAAGTGATGTGCCTCTGACGACTTGACAAGCTGAGCTGCAGGTGACACCGTCAACCGGCTTGAGTCAAGCTGAGACGGACCAGTTTACGCCACTGCAACTTTCCCTGCAACCGTTTGGTGTCATCATGATTCTTTGATTCAAACTGGACTTAAAAGAGAGAGAGACAACGAACGAAATAAAATGCGAGCCGGAGTAAAAACAGGGAGGGGAGGGTGCAGCACAGATGCTTCCTGAGGAGTCTCATGTGACAGCTAGCTTGATTTCCAAATATTGCAGACCTCAGATTTAAGAACACTAAAGCACATAAATGCAGGCTGGCAAACAGGATGATGCTATGACACACAAAACCAGAGTCCTGTGATAACGAGGCGCCTTCACGTCTCTGCTGGTATTTAAAATAAAATAAAATGACATACTTGTGCTGGAAAGTGACCACACTTTTAAATGCAACCCCGTCTTTCTAAACCTGATGTGTCAGAGGGCAAGACTTGTTTTTATTGACATGACACAACATGTTTCAGAATAAATCTCTCTCCTGCTTTTTTTTGCCAGATCGATCAGTGGATTGCAGTGCAATGCGTTTTTCTCTGAATGAATGCTAAAGATTTAAAAACACGCTCGCTGCTCTTACACACTCACAGTGCTGACTCCGCAGGGAGCAGCTCTTATATTTTAGTTAATCTCACATCTACCTGCCTGTTAGAGAAGTTTGGGGGGGGGGTTGAGCGGAGATGACTGCTTCTCCTTCTCCTTCTCGGGACCCCCCAGTGGTTTGGGGTCGAGGGGTGTTCGTTAATTACCACAAGGAGTCCCTGACGAGACACAGACTGGGGCTAAAGTGTCTACGTTTGGGGGAGGAATCATCAGCGATTTGTTATCTCAGCATTTCTTAATCCTGCGCTCAGCATCTTGCTGAAGCTCGCAGGGATCCATCTGAAGGGAATAAAGACTAAATCTAGACACTCCAACAGCAACAGCACATGAGACAAACGGAGAAGATAAAAACAGATAACAGCAGCCTGAAGTGGAAACACAGAGAAAAGTATCTAAGAGAGTGAGTCCACGTCATGGACGATCCCACAGAGCGATGAGCGGAGTTAGTGATGATGACTTGAGTGCTTTAAATATTAATTTACTGCTCATTTTAGTAAACTACTAAGTGTTATGTTTACCATGGCAACAGCAGCACATGCAGATGCAGCGCCTGAAAGCTCTTTAATGCCTGTTACATTTTTTGTTTTAATCTTTAATTTTTTTGCAGCGGAAACACGTTTCTTCTCTTCATAGTACCTGAAGTACTCCTGTCAGCATCGGAAAAGAAAGCATGGAGTTTGAATTAAGAGCAGAGGATTTTTTTTAAACTACAGCACCTTTTGACCACCCAGCCAGACCAGCCGGAGGAGCCAGGAGGAGAGGGAGGGGAGTTGGGATGAGGGGCATTAACCCAACTTTAAGTCTTTCTGGCAAATAAACACTCAAAATTCAGAGTTGAGGGCTGAAACAGCACGGAGTTATAACTGTACCTAGGGCACAATTTCCACTGGGGACAGGTGGGACATGTCCCCCCCACTTTCAAATTTGTTAATCATTATTTTTTAACCGCAAGCCGTCATCACAGGAGGAGCAGGACACAGACAGCCTGCTTCTGTGGACATGCACGCTTGCATCCAGGAATGTTGCATGCACACTCTAAAAATAGCTCACTGAATGATAGCGGCTTCTATTGATGAGCAGGCAACATTATTGCAGTTGCAGCACTTCATGAAAATAACAATGAAACGTCAACAGCAGCAGACTTTAATGTCTTGGATGAAAAGAAAGGAAGGAGATGTGAGTTGGTAGATTCAGTAAATTAGCTCAGGATAGTCATATTATCTGTCTACACTTGTTGATGTTAGGCTAACGTTGACTGAACTTATGTACACCTTCGCTGGGTAATGTCAGACTGTTAGCTAAATATTTAACGTGGAATATTCTGTAAGACATGAAAATGAGTCCACCTAAAACCGCAGAATTTTTCGTCAGACATGTAGCAGACCTTCTGGCTGCTAGTTTAATGTGAGACTCACACACCAACAGCTCAATGTGATCAGAACTCGACCGCTTTCATATCAGAGGACAGATGAGGTGGAGCTGCTTCCAGACAGAGAGGGTGAGACAGGGCGAAGCAGCAGAGAGCAGCAGGAGAGGAAGAAGAGTCACATTCATTTTAATCACGTGCACAAAACATTAACGGTGGACATTTCTGACCTCATAAAAATATTTTCTCGAATCTTTGCTATCGGTCCCTATATTAACATTACAGATAGTAACACAGCTTTTTCTCATACATTTTAGTACCACTCCTAATGGCAAAAGTCATCATTATGACCAAATTAATTATTTCCTGGATTTTGTATCACCCTAGTCCCTAAATGTATGTAGAAATGGAAAAAAAAGAAAAAAGTTTCCCCCTTGAACTGTATAAAAGAAAATAAATTAATAAATAAACACCTAATGAATTTTCCTGTTTTATGCTGCATCACTGAAACTTAGAAGAGTCTAAGAGGACCATTTAGGGTTCATTGCCACTGCGGTGGAACCTTTTTCAGTTTAATAGCGTTCCTCCACGAACCCCGTTTGAGTTGGTAAAAGTTCCTCCGGTAACCTCTCCTCTAAATTGAGCAGTTAAAGGTTCCTCCAGGACCCCCGAAACAAGCAAGGTTTCTTGAGACTCTCCTAATTCTAAAGGTATGTTCACACAGAAGGCACTGAACACGATGTTTACATCATGTCGATCACAATTTGTGTTAAATCACGTCATTAGCGTAAGTAGAGGGGGGCTTGGAATTTTCTGTCATTAACTACAGCCGATATAACGGCAGGTCATTAGCTTCCTCGGCTGGTTACTCACATGCTTAATACTTTCACTTAAACATCTGTATAATTTGTCAACCACAGACTGCTGAGAGACATGATGGACGAACCGACAGCAAGAATAACATTTACTGTTGTTGAGTCACAAAGTCAAGCAAAACACGAACTCACTGAAAGTTTCAGTTTTTGGACCCATGTCTTGTTAGAGCAACCGTCGTTAAGTTTTGGTCTGCACTGAATATTTTCTTGTGTCTATTTTGAACATGTACAGTAAACGTCTCTATTCTAAAATCTGATCATATGAGAAAAAGTTTGAAAACTGAGAGCAGATGAGCGACGGGAAGTTTGTGGATCTCCTGAGGGAATCAGGAGTCTGGAATATAAAGCAGAGTGCGTGTGTGTGTGTGTGTGTGTGTGTGAATGTGCAGGAAAAAAATAAAGGTTAAAGATTAAAAAAAGAAAATAAATAATCAGACGTCCCTCTCCCTCCCTTCACTCAGGCTCAGAATAAAGAAAAGCCCTGAGGCTTCGAGCCGGCGTCGGCAGCTGTCATTAAGAGAGAGAAAGGGAGAAAGAGGAAGAGGAAGAGAGGGAGGCTTGTTTTGTTGTTGTTTCCAGAATTTTGTGCCTCCTGCTGCTTATTGGTTTAAAGCGGAGGAGGAAGAGAAATGAGGGACAAACACAAACAAAGAGACAAACATCAAAACTGTCGACCTCAAGGGAGCAACAGCACTCGCTAACGAGCTGTGACAGCAAGAGAAGAAGAGAGGAGGGAGGAGGAGTGTACTGGGGAGGAGAGGAGGATTGGAGAAGAGGGGTAAGGAGCAATGAAAGGAGGAGGGGAAGGGAGAAGAGGAGGGATCAGAATGAAAGGAGGAGAGAAGGTGAGAGAGGAGAGGAGGAATATGATAAAAAGAAGTGAAATGTAAGAGGAGAACAGAAGGGAAAAGAAAAGAAACAAGAGGAAAAAAGAACAGAAGAGAAAAAATTAAAAAATGAAACAAAACAGCAAGAGCAGAAGAACAAAGAAAAGAGATGAGAGGAGAAGAAAATGAGAAGGAAGGAAACAAGGAACAAAGAGAAGGAGGCAAGGAGCAGAGTTTGACGACTGGTAACATCACATTCCTCCATGACTCACCTTCGTCCTCGTCGTTGGCGGTGACAGTGATGAGGACGAAGCCGACCTCCTTGTCTTCCTCCACGCTCACCTCGTACACCGGCTGGGCAAACGCCGGCGCGTTGTCGTTGACGTCCGTGATGAAGATCCTGACGTAGGCCGTGTCTGAGAGAGAGACAGTGATGAGATAATTATGAGGTGGTCTGACCAGAATCCTGTCTTTCACCAGCAGGAGACGCAGGTAGATCCAGAACACACAGGGAAGATTATTTATCAACAGGGCTGTCTGCGTTAATGTGTTTATTATTTTTTAAAAGCGTGCTGCTGTTTTGCCCCTTCTATGCAGTCAAGTGCTGTAGCAGTTTCCTGCTTCTTACCAGCAGAAAAAAGACAACAGTGAGCTTCTGAATGGCTCGTTTTTCTTTTTATAATTTGCCTTCCTCTCGAGTTCCAGACAAGAAGATAGATACCATCCTTTTGACTGTGCATGCAGTAACAAGGAAGAGGCAGAGCTTGCCCACCGCTAATTAGCTAATTAGCTTAGCTCAAACACTGGTATTTGATGGGAAGTGCTAGCCTGCCTCCACCTAAAGTCATCAGATAAACTTTCCAACAACTTTAAACGGTCCTGTGTGCTTGTTGTGTCTTGTTTATTCACCACGTAAGGTTATTTTTAGACTCACATAAGCACTTTATGTAGTACTTTGTGTATTTTCCTTTTTCTTGTTTCTGCTTTCTGGCATGTATGCACCCTGTGGTTTACTTCCTGTACATATTTGATTCTAAAAAGTACTAATATGAATCTAAAAATAACATAACGTCGTAAATAAACAAGTCACAACAAGCACACAGGATTGTTTAGAGTTGTTGGAAAGTTTATTGAATGACTTTAGACGGAGGCAGGCTAGCACTTCCCATTGACTGCCAGTGTTTGAGCTAAGCTAGTTAGCTTAACGAGGGCGAGCTCTTCAGGGTCTCCTTCTTGCCACTGAACTAGACTTACGCAAGAGACGTACACTAGTTGGCAATTGATTCCCAATCACGTTACAGTGGTAAGTATTGCTGCATATTGTTAATATGGACTTAAAAACTGTTGTGAAATGCAAAATAATAGAATTTAAAAATAAGTAAATTTAAAAAATCCTTTGACAGCTCTATATGTAACGCGTGGCATCAGAGACAGGCTCAACTGGACGACCATTGTCAGACTGCTGCCACTGAAATCCAGCCCTGAATGAGAGACAGTTGGATGAATGGACAAAAAGTCACCAGTGTTGGGTTGTCCCTGTTGACCCGGTCTGGCCGACTCGGAGCCGTCCTGCGACTGCACCTCAATCAGGTAGGAAGCTTTCTGCTCGCGGTCGAAGGAGGCTCGAGTGACGATGACGCCACTGTGAGAGTCGATGCTGAAGAACTGAGAGTCCCCGCTCTCATCCTTCAGAATCACATAGTGGATCTAAGGAGGAAAATTTAGAATAATAACTAAAAATATTTCACATCACAATTCGCAACAGACAGAGGTTGTCAGCTGCACAAGAGCATCACACGCAAATAAAAAGGAAACAAGCAAACAAGCCAACACTGAAAGCAAAGACATAAGAAGAGGAAGAAAGAAACAGAAGCTGAAGCAGAAGAAGAAGAGGGTTAAGAGGTAGGTGTCAGCGCTCCTCACCTTCCCGTGCCGACCGGAGTCCAGGTCTGTGGCCGACACCTGAGCCACTGACGTGCCGATCTCTGCTCCTTCAGGCACGGTGGCCTCATAGGTGGATGACAGGAAGAACGGCACATTGTCGTTCACGTCTGATGACAAAATGAAAGGGGAGAAAGAATTAGCTATAAAAATCAGCTTTTTTTCTAAATTTATCTTTGTCGTTGTTTCGTTGTTGAAGGATCTGGCAGAAGAACACACACAGTCTGTCATGTCCATGAAAGCTGATTAAATTGGATTAAAAAATGACAGAGAAAGAAGGGAAAGCAAGGAAGACCGACATACAACAAGAAAGAAGCAGAGAACAAAGCAAGATGAACAAACAGGAGGGATAGAAAGACAGAATTTGTGTATTTGCAACATTTACAGCAGTAAGAGGAGGAAAAGATCAACTCCAGTGAACTAAAGAACGAGTCAGACTGGTTTCAGAGAGAAGGCATCCATCACAAAGTGAAGATGGACTGTGTCTCCTCTTGCTAATGAAAATGGAGTTATTAAGGAGGAATTATCCTTCAAACAGCATGAAGTTCACAAAGCAGCTTGTCAGCTCAATTTCAAGTGCCGCTGAGCCAATTACAGCATCCGATGTGGGTATGTTCAAAGCCAATCAAAGTCAGGAAGTGTTTTTCCATCTCTGCACCCGCCCACAGACGCTGATTGGGAAATGAGCGCCTGTTAAAACGAGGCGGCGTGGAGCTCAAACCACCGGCCTCTGCTGTTAAATGACCAGCCTGCTGTTATCTTCAATCAGCGTCTCTGCTGTTCTCCCTCCTTTACTTTCCTTTACAACTTGTCTTTCAGTGTTGACCCTCAGTGTCCTTCAGTCACTAGCATTACATACAATGCACAACACTAACACTAGTTAGCTAATATAATTAAGGCAAATGTTAGCTTTAGCTAGCTGCCATTATTGAGTAGTAAAGCAGGAAAACTGGCTAACGCTAGTATTTATTTGTGCATTGAAAGGCTAGATAGCTAGCTCCTTACGTTAGCCTACCTTGTCCAAATCTCCCTTTAATTTGAACCTTTTCCTGTCTGAACTATAAAAGTCATTATTTTCTCCACATTCAGAACACACTCTCACTCCACACACAGTCACTGTTTGTCTTCACTGGAAGCACGAGCACTAAACACTACTATGGACTAAACCACTCTGAGGTATGGGTGGGGGGAATTGATGTTTTGTTCTTTTGTTTGCTTTTATAAACAGCACAAGTGCTTTCAATGCAAATTATTATGGTATTTAAAATTATACTATATAATATCGTTATATTTTAAAACCACATTATTGCGGGGGACTCTATCTGGAAGAGAGGACATGTCCCTTGTGCCCCCCCAGGAATTTACGCCCTTGATTCTTCTGTTTCTGTCGCAAATTTGTGTTGCTGCTGGTGTGAAAAGCTCGGATCCAAACAATTTGCATTTTCATGTCATTTGTTACTTTACTTTACTTTACCCAGTGAGTAAAAGTCTTTACAGTCACACACACACAGAGTGCTGCACAGACATGTGCATGTACAGTAGCAGGTGCAAACAACAAGTATTCTAAGTTTCATTGCTTGATCAACACCTGATTGACACTGAGTGACACAGATGATTGTGTTTTTAACTTGTAGTCCACCAAAAGACTACATTTCCCTGGATGTTTAGCCACACAAGCTCATCTTGTGTGACTGACACATGCATGTGCTGCATTAAGACTGAACAGCTGATGGTATTTGAATTATTTTCAGTGCTGTGTTGACATGCTGCCCCTTCGTGTGTTAAAGATTTTTCAAATGTAAATGATTTTGCACAGATTTATGTGTGTGATGCTTTCATGCTTTTCTCACTCACATGCTGGCTTGATGAGATTTTGCACTCATTAAATCATAACTAATACAAGAACAGCACAGTGAAAACCGCACTGCATTTATCAAAAGACTCACTTCTTTAAGTCCTTACAAAACAGAAGTAGAAGCAAGCACACAACTAACACACACACACACACACACTTCTTCCATGTCTGTGTGTGACCTGTCACGTTGACGTAGACGGTGGTGAACGAGGCGAGTGGCACGGCGGCGACGTTCTGGACTCGCACTCTGAGCATGAAGAAGCGCGTTGTCTCGAAGTCGAGGTTCTCGGCCACAAGGATGGACGCAGAGCTGTCAGCCCGGTTGGGCTTGATGTAGAACCGCACCGGCATGTTGGTCTCTGGCACCTGACCCTCCTCCAGGTTGTAGGTCACCCGGGGGTCACCGAGCGGAGACGTCGCTTTGATGGTCTGATGGGAGAGAGAGAGAGAGAGAGAGTGTAGAGGGCGAGTGAAACAAAAATGTTTGCAAAAACCCTTAAATATTGTTTTCTGATGCTTAGAACGACAATTTAAAATGTACTTTTACAGACTTGCTGTTAAGAGAATTTTGTTTTCCTTTTATCCAATCTTACTTTCTCTTAAGTGACGTCTGAATGTCACACTCAGCTAATCAGCTCGTACTGACGTCACCTGTCGCTAAGAAGCGCAGCGTAGATCATTGAATTCAGACAGAGAGTACAGAGAGCGTCACTGATTTTTTATTTTTCGACGAAACTCTCGTCCTGGTGGCAAAGAAAATATCATGGTACAAACAGGACTTATTGGAGACTCTGGGCAAATTGAATCGTAGGCAACTGGACTTGTATTTGTCTAGGAAGACGTTTCGCCTCTTATCCAAGGGGCTTCATCAGTTCGTACACATCGGTCTCACTAGTCAGACTAGTGCGGACTAGTTGTCTACGATTCAATTTGCCCAGAGAGAACAATGACCTGGATGAATGAGAATATTCACAGACAGACTTATTGGAGACCAATTTAGCAGCGAATGGTGTCATTTTTTAACCACTATTACACTGTTTAATCAGGTTATACATCGTAATGACAAAGTTAAGCCAAAAAAAAGTTTAAAAAAAAGTGTGAAGTTTCGCTTCAAAAGACGAGACAGTCGCTGAATCTCATGTTATGACACCAAAACACAAAGTTACACAGCAGCTAATAATCTGAAAACGGCAGTTTGTTTGTTTCTTAAAGCAGCTGAAACAGCTGTTTCCGTGTTCAAAGCCGCTGTTCAGCTTTGTGTTTCAGTGTCATAACATGAGAGGAAACCACTGAACATTCCGTGACTGTCTCGTCTTTTAAAATGACCTTTTTGGACAGATCGTCAAAGCACTTGAAATGCCTCAAGCCTCTGCAGTTTTCAGCTAGCGGTGACGGCAGCAACGAACTCCAGCTCTCAGGACTGCACCGTACGTCATAATGCTGTAGAACATCGTGTATGATTGTAAATATCCTTATTACGAGGCTTAATGTGCAAAAAAATGAACTTTTCTCACGGGATGTCATTTTTTAGCATTGTTTTATTGTCTTTTTATCTTTTGCTTTTTTCTATCCTTTGTTGTTTTTATTCTGTTACTTTACATTTAGGTGTTCAGACCTTTTCTGCAATTTTTCCCATTTTACTGCTTCAGCTCCTCCTCGTTACTTGGTGTTTCACCCTCCTGTTTTATACTGTTCAGTGTTTGCTGCTCTTGCCTTGTTTGATTTGTCTGTCAAAGCACTTTGTAAACTTTTGTTTTTAGAAGTGCTATATAGAGTTATTATTATTATTACTGTAAATGCAGAATATGAGTGGCATAAAAACAGCAGTTTTAGTGGATGTAGTAAGTTAGTTGTAGTTGCCCCAAACGTTTACATTGCAGCCACGATAACCATGTCACGCCTCCATCCTGAGGCGTTAAACTGGAACATTAACAGAACATTTGGTGAGTCAAAGTCATTTTTGAACCACAACATATAAAAACATGGCAATGGTCAAAAGTAATGCAACACCCCTTTAAGATGAGTACAACATTAGGATGATCTAAGGGGCCAAAGTTCATATTTAAGTTACTTTCTGAGGTTTATATTGAGCTTTATGGCGCTTTTAAATCCTTTTTATTCAACTTGGTCTGTAGTTGAGCTGAAATGCGGCCATGTGCCATCTGATATTTGCAAATTACGGACCAGACAGCTTCTTGTTTTTTAATTCAGGACCAAATAAAGAGTGAATCTAGCTTCTGGATTATAATTTGATGGTTGTGAAGAATGTAAACAGGACTTGTCATTAGATCCGTTACAGAGAGAATAAAACGGAGCTCATGTGCAGTAACTGTAAGACTGAGCTCCTTAAAGCTCTGTGCTTCCCTCTGGGGTTTCAAATTCAGATCTTTAATCCCACAAACCAGGTTTATGTCATTTTCTGAAACAATAACTCCCACATCTCATAATAATCTGTCAGCGAATCGAGCCAAAGCAGACAACACAGAGCTGCTTCATGATGACATCACACAGCTGTTTTCTGTCCACAGCGAGGTTGTTCATCATCATCAGAACAGTGTAAACGGCTTCACCATCTCTCAGGTCCATAAAACATAACACTGACCAAAAAACTGACACGGAGAGATACACAACAGCGTTATAAAGAATGCATCGTTTCAACGGTCAGAGCCGCGCTTCAGTCCTTCTATGGAGACGCAGACGAGGACGAGGAAACTTTCCCAAGACTTTCTAACACCTAAAAAGGTTTCAGCTTCTGCTTTGTCGATGTTCTTTGTCTCAGTTTGCAAGAAAATATGTGTTTGGATCAGTGTGTGTGTGTGTGTGTATGCGTGTGTGTGTGTGTCATCCTGACCGGTGCATCCACCAGCAGCAGAGCTTTTAAGACTCCTGTTATTCTCTTGGCTGCAGTTTGAACTGCTCTTTGAGAGAGTGTGTGTACTGGTGCATGTGTGTGTGTGTGTGTGTGTGTGTGTGTGTGTGTGTGTATGTGTGTAAGAGGGAGAGCTTTTTAGGTTCTTGTCCTTCTTGACCACAAACTCCCGACGTCACCAGGGAAGGATTGAGTTTTCCACGGCTGAGTGACCATCACCCCACTTTACTGTACTGAGAGGAAGGGTGTGACCTGTACACACACACACACATGAACACACACACACACACACACACACATACAGATGGAGAACTCTTGGTAGCATTTATATTATCATTTAATTTTACTGAATAAACAGGACAGATTCAACTAAAGTCTTGGATTATTTGTGACATAAACACATTAAAGTTATCAAGTCAATGTTTTTATTTATTTATTTATTTTTATTTTATTTCGGTTATTTGTACAGGAACAGTGCACAGTAATTAACATTTCAGTAAATGCGCCAGTTTTAGCTGCATAACAAGTTTTGAACTGTAGTCCCTGGCCAAGGTGTTGACTGCCCAGGGACTACAGTTGCTCTCATCACTTTCATAATGTCTGTCTTTCTCTGCAAAAGTCACGTGTCTCAACAAACATCTGCTTACCTTAACGTAAAAGTCACAACAATCTTACAGCTTGAACCAGAATGTTTCTTAAAGTAAATCAGAGCAGATCTAAACTGAAAAACCAAACACTGAATCACACAAGATCTGTGAGCATTCGGTCCAGGATGAGCTTAGCTGAACTTATCTCACAGACTGGAAGCAGGAGGACACGGTTAGCCAGACTACACTGAAAGAAAAACTCCAAATGTTGTCGTTGTCTCCACAGAGGTAACATTTTTGCTCACAGTGACGCAGAGAAACACTGAGTGAGAATCGCTGTCCACCGCTTCAAACACCAAAACCCTCTCAGTGTCTCAGTGACCCGAGCAGCTCGAACGCGCCTCCCTCTCATGTCTTTACTAACCACTCAACGCACACTCACACATACACACAGAGGAATAAATCCATCTAAGCATCCACTTCTCCTGCTCACCTGGGGCTGGGGCATGGGGTCAGCAGACTGAGTAAGATACACATCCCTCCCTGCAGCAATGTTCTGTCGCTCCACCTTTAGAGTCCTGAGGCACTTCTATGCCAAATGAGATATTTAATCTCTCCAGTGTCCAGAGCATTCTGATTAGACCACCTGAGCTGGCAACAGCATCCTGCAATAAGCTTAACCAGAGCTACTGAGCAGAGTGAACTACTCTGCTGTTCCACACGGTCCAGCTCTTTGCAGATGACACTGAAGAGGCAGCCGAACATCTAATCCAGATCTGCTGGAGTTTCTGAACTCCCTCAGAAACCTGGAATACAGGTGACGCTTCCTGCTGAGGCTGCCTGCCAGAACTTCTCTAAGGCCGGCTGAAAGTCCTTCCTGCAAACTCCTCCCACACCACAACTAGCCTGAAGGGCCTCCTTCTTCATTATGATGGTTTCCTTCACCACTGGTGTCCATAAGTTTGATGCCACAAGAGGAATCAGCAACTTCTAAAATGATTTTTGGGAGGAATGTGTTTCTATGACCTGAACTGTCACGTCTTCAGATATAGTTTAAAAAAGATGTAATTTATTCCTTATAACTGTGAGAGCAATGTAAATTCCAAACATGACAGAGGGCTCAGCAGCAGCCATGCCACGTGCAGGTGAGGAGTCATGTGAGGACAAGCGGAGCGTGGATCTGCCTCACAGCGGGCCGAGGCAGCAGAGCGAACGGAAACAGCACTAATGAGAAATCATCTCATTAGACATCAGCGCAGCGTGCTGAAGCTAAGCTGATCAGTGTCTGCCATCTTCTCCCACACAGATTAACGCCTGTGGAGATATCTCAGCAGATCGCTCTCAGCTGGTGTCGGCTGGAACCGAGTGTGACTCAGCAGCTGGATGTCGGATCATCCTGCCAGCCTCCGATTCCAACGGACAGCAGTCAGCTGAGGAGGTTCATCAGGATTGACAACAAAAGCAAAAGAGCTTTAAATTGATTCACTTGAAGTTTGACTGTGTTCAGGCAGAGAAATGATGATGATGATGATGACTGATAACAGATCTGACTAGCAACCGTTTACATGCATCTGTTAAAAACAAGCAGTGATATAATCTGTGTTTGACAGCGGTGTTGCCATGACTGAGCTGGGTGTGAGTTTCTCAGGTTGTGTGCAGAGTATATAAGTGCTGAGGTGGTTCGATTAAAGTGTAAAGTTTAAAGTAATTATTTTCAGGTTAAAGGTCCTATTCGTAACATTCCTAAATCGTCAAATACTGGCACTTTGGGTCAGTAGTTCAGGCCTCCCACCAACCCAAAGCATCAGTATCCAACAAGCTGAGTGTCCCAGTTCTTCACATACTGAGGAGTTGAGAATGAGACCCAGAAATGAATTACTTTCATAAAGTGGGCCTTTAATGTTGGAGATTATTTGTGTGAGTCAGACTGCTTCTCAAAGGATGCAGTAGAAGTTTAGCTTTGTAAGCATAAATAGTCTGTTTTTTCCACTTAAACTTGTGTGATGATTTTTT
Organism: Naso vlamingii; assembly: GCA_029822935.1. Taxonomy (NCBI): domain Eukaryota; kingdom Metazoa; phylum Chordata; class Actinopteri; order Acanthuriformes; family Acanthuridae; genus Naso; species Naso vlamingii. Next base: position 1,203,829 of record JAPQLA010000024.1, on the reverse strand, counting down.
TAAAGGCTGCAGTTAACAAAAGAGATACGCTCAACACCATGCCAGTGTGTGCACAAATTTAAAGTCACTAATAACGGCATTATGGTTCCCCAGAAAAAGTATTTTACCAAAGAATGACAGAACTGACAGAGTGACTCTCTAAGCTCTGTTTGAGAAAAGCTACGACCTCCTCAAGATAAAAAGAAGTCAAATTGTTCCAACTTGTGAGGAAAACATAATGATAAAGTGACAAAAAGCAAAAATCAAAACTGCTCTGAGAACAGAGCTGGTCGATATTCACATGAACCTCCTCTGATCATAATCAGAAGCTGATTATCAGTAGATTCAAGTTGCCATCAAGCCTCCGTTGACCTGCATTCAATGTGGTTCTAAAAGCCTCTGACGTTCTTCATTTCTCTACATGAAAAAAAAAAGTGCAAATACAATTTCCATCTCAGCAAACAGTCAGAGGACATATTTGACAGGAAGAGGAAGAAACAGGAGAAACACACACACACACACACACACACAGCAACAGCACCTCTCTGCAGAGTCTCTCTCCATCCATTTCGTTAACAATGTAATTAACAAATCTTATTAACACTGCTAAATTTAAAACAACAGCTCCACCTCAGTGTAATCAAGGAGAGGACGGAGAAAGAGCAAGGAGGGAGAGGAAGGAGGAGGAAGAGGAGGAGAAAGAAGAAGAGGAGATATCTCAGCTGATTGATGATGTGCTGTCAGTGCAGTGAAATGTGGAATGTTAGTCAACAAAATGTCATTTTAGTGCGACCAATGTACAGCAGGCCACCTGTTAAAGAAAGGAGTGTACACACACACGCACACACACCGAACACATACACACACACACACACACACACACACACTCTCTCTCTCTGTCAGGTTAAACACGGTAATTAAGCTTCAGTTTTGGAGCTGATGAGAGTTCACTAACGCTCTGACAGCAGGTGTTATTATCTCTCTCTCCT
>JAPQLA010000024.1:1096524-1114273 GCA_029822935.1 Naso vlamingii | reverse complement strand
CTGATGACCTTTGACCTTTGACCCCACCGCTTGTTAACTGCTGAAGGCCCGATTCAAAATATACACACACACACACATATATAAAAATATATATATATGAGTGTGTGTGTGTGTGTCAAAATGGAAGTACAGACACTATCGATGGCTCCTTTCAATCAGAGCAGCTGCTGTTATAAATCGTGCAGAAAGGAAACATTAACTGCTAAAGAACACAGAGGAGCTGCTGACACACACAGATGATTTGAGTTGCGTCAGAAAATCGCACCTTTGGAGAGTATATATAAAATAATGTGTTTAATTTGCAAACGACTTTTAAAAAAAAAAAACTGTGTGTATATATATATATATATATATATATATATATATATATATATATATATATATAAAACTGTTTTGTTTTTTTTTATTAATAAAACGTTTCTTCGTCGAACAAACCACCAACAGTTAACATCAACCCCCTAACCCCCTAACCGACACACACACACACACGCACCCACACACACAAACATGAATCTGATCAGGACAGTGAGCAACCACACAAACTCAGCGGGAAAACATCATTTTAATCCTGATCAGTTTTCAACTTCGTCAATAAACCGTCAACTTGTGAAACCTTCGCGGTGCAGCAGAGGTCGAAAACCTTCTTCTCATGTGCGCTTTTACGCGCGAATAGAAAAACGCCGTCTTACCTCGGAGGTTCTGGATCTTCACCACCACCTCGGCGGGCTCGCGCAGGCTGCGCGCCAGGTACAGACGGCCCGAGTCCCGCTCGATCTGCACCGGCGTGTCGGCCTCAGACATCACCTCGAACCATCGCTGCTCGAACCTCTGGTCTGGCACCGTGAACACCAGGTCCCCGACTGTGATGTGGTCCGGCACGGTCACGGTGTAGGTCAGCTCCTCCGACAGAGCCCGGGGCCTCCGCCGCGCTCTGAGGGAGCGGCGGACGTTGACGCGCAGAAACACCGGTTCACTTATCAGCGCCACGTCTCCGCCATCATTCACGTAAAGGCGCAGAGTCACCTGTCTGACACCCAGAAGCGACCCGACCAGCCTCACCTGCCCGGTTTGTGGAACCACGTGGAGCAGGTGAGACTCTGGTGATGCGTAAAAAGTGAGGCGTCCGTTCCTCTCCGCGTCCCCGTCCTTCGCGTCAAAGCGGCTCAGCTCTGTACCGAGCGACGTCAGCTCGTCCACTTCGACCGTCTGGTTCCCACCTGTGAACCGAGGGATGTTGTCGTTCCTGTCCGACACTTCGATCTGGACGGCGGCAGGTCTCCTCCGACACCGCGGCGGCAGCTCCACCGTCAGCTCGTACATCGCTATGAACTCCCGGTCTAGAGCTTTGGCGGAGACTAAACCCAGATGTCCCCGGTGGTTCCGATGTCCGCGGTAATGAACGAGCCTAAAATCAGAAGCATAATCCCCCATTAAACTGGCATTCAGGTCCGCGCCGGGGCATCTGCCGGCTCCGAGCGGCAGCAGCACCCCCTCCACCGGCGTCCCGGCCGGTGAGTTCTCGGCTATTTGTCCGAAGTAGCGCACTGGATGCTCGTGCAGTGCGGACAGACACACCGGGGAGGCATGAAGCAGCAAGAGCAGCGGGAGCAGGTGGATGAGGAGGTTGTGCGGGAGAACCGCTCCGGTTTCAGCTTTGATCATGTTTCCATCAAACCCGTTTCAGTTGGAGAAAACAGCAAATTATCCGCCAGAGCCACAGGAGCGGATCTCACTTTTACAGAGATGCAGTATCAAAGGAAAATAATATTTCTTCGCGGGGAAGACTGAAGTTCCCAGATGCAGGAAAGCTCTGCTTATGAAATGATTTAGGTAAAATGTCTGATTAAATTCCTTTGGTGAGTGGAGAGAAGCGCTCAGAGTCCATCCAGCGCGCAAAGGGAAAATATCAGAAACAGCAAGAAGTCTATTCGCCTCTTCACTTAATAATTCAAACGAAATTATTTTAACGCACAAACGACAGAACAGCTGTCTTTTCTTCTTCGTTTCTCCTCCTTGTAAATATAGTAACATCAAAAGAAGTGACTGATAACAAAAAATTCAAACAATATTTTTCTCAGTTCAGTTAAAAAAAAAACAAACATGTCAGTATTAATGATGTCGATGATGCGCCAAGTTGCTCAAGAGACTTCGGAGCGTCTCCACCGGAGGATGGATCAGACTGACGGGCGCAGAGACACCCAGCAGACTCCATGTGGCTCCAGAGGCTCCGCCCAACCGGGAGGAGAGAGACCAGTGAAGCAGCAGGAACGCCTCTGAGTGACAGGTCGCAGGACCCGCCCACTGACATGCTGAGTCAGATTATAGAGCGAAAGAGGGTGAGAGAGGGGAGGAGGGGATAAGGTGACGCACAGGAAAGGGTTTGTGGGTGACTATATTTCATGGTCCAGTCCCACGTGAGAGCTGATGACCCGCGTTCATCTCAGGTCACTCACAGCAGACAGGTATGAGATGCAGGTGTTTATGGTGATAAGAGAAGAAAAAGTGGCTGAGTAAGTTCGAGTAACAGCAGGCCTAAATGTCGATTTGTCCAGCTTTGGTTTCTGACTAAATATCTGCAAAAATGACTTTCCCATCATGCTCAGCCACAGGCCTACTTTTAATTTAGCACTGATAAAGAAATGTTAGCATTCTAACACACTAAGGGACACTGTCTGCTAAACATCAGCATGTATGCTGTCATTAGCATTTAGCTCATAGTGCCACAATGCCGCAGTGGTGTCTCTCAGAGCTGTTAGCACAGATTTAGACTCATAGGGAGCACTCACACTTGGCCCTGTTGTCCCGTGCCGTGTCGAAGCACAAATGTCCCCCTTCCCCTCTCCCACGCTGCCCTGCACTCACATTGCTCCAGTGTAACCATGCCTGAGCACGCTAGAGCTACCTGATCTATGAAGAGCGACCCCTATCTTTGCCTGCATTTTTTTTCATCTTGTAATAAAGTTTTGCAATTGTCCTCTGCGATCTAAAAGACATTCACAGATTTTTCCACTGCTCTTTATCCGCACTTTGTTTGCTGTTGTCTGCCTGAATTCAAAGTGAATCCTCTACAGTCACAGTGATGTTGGCGCTACGTGCCTGCGCTTATGCATGTGCATCCGTACCGTGCCGAAGTCCACCTCTTCCAACCATGCCAGGGCCGACAAAGCGTGCCGTGCTTGGGCACGTGCTATGGAGTGCTCACACTAGTCGAACAAACTGGACTTTGGAGTTCAAATGTGCTTAGGCACTGTACGGATTGCCTAGTGTGAGCACACCCTTGCACCACTTCCTAACTGGACGCGACACGAGCAACCTTGTATGAATGAAGGGCTATACATTGTCCACATGGACTACAAGGGACGTTGCAGCAGAAGGAGCGGTTGAGTTGGTTGTTTACAGGTAAGGGGGGGCAGAAACCTAGGGACGTCAGCTTCAATTTTGACCAATCAAAATAGGCCAGAGGCGGACCAGTTGTGCAAATCTTTGCTCAAGGTGAGCGATATTTCCAGCAAACGACACATCACTGCGGCTGCTCGCTGACCCGCGGTGCTGGTTAGGACGTCCATTTGCGTTGCGTCTGGTTAGGAATCGGTGTCAGTCATATTTTTTTGTGGAACAGTGATGGTGAGCTGCTATATTAGAGATTTGCTATAATCTACAGTGGCTACAGCAGCAAGTTAATAAGAAACAGTTCATTTTATGCTAATAGTAACAAGACATAATTTCTAAGTACCATAAGCATGTAGAGAACCAGCAGCATTTGGTCAACAGTCACAAAACATCAGAGCTGTTACAAGCCGCTAAAACAAAAGCGTTAAATCACTGAGCACTTTTTAAAATTTCTGCACTTCTACTCTAAGAGAACAGAGAGGAAGAAAGTACATGGCTGGCTGCTGCCATAGATGGTTAATAAAAAGTGAGACTTCTAACTGACCGTTCATTTCCTGTATCAGTGTCACATGGGTTTCGCCATGGCCCCGCCCCTTTAGGGGACAGGAAGTAGTCTTGAGTCCATTCATTCTTATGGGAGAAATGAACGTGATCACAGATTATGATCAGTTCTTTCGCCCCATTGTCACCCAGACACATACATGGATCCATTTTTCACAGACACATATCTTCTGAACATTCTGACACAAACGTCATTTTTCAGACACACAAATCAGGAGAAAATTCACTTTGTTCCAGACCTGTCTCTGTCTCAGCAACACACTCTCATGAGATCTGTGAACCGGTGCTTCCCGTCTTGCTTCACAACAGACATAAACGGACGTTTAAATGGTCTTACAGGTGAAACCATTAATTAAAAGTTCAAACTTACATCAAACAAATATCATGAGACACAAAATCCATCTGCTTTAATCCATTCATACAATGTCGTAACACTTTCAGATGAGGTGGAGGGATGGTATATATCATTTCACACCATTGGCACAGTCTAAAGTATTAATAATTGTGTTAATAATTGACTATCTTTGCTGCTGCTGCTTTGGCAAGTCGGTAGTGACATCAAACATGCCGGACATGATCTGAAAATTTAAAGAGAAGCTGGAAAATGTGCAAAATGTGAACGTCTCAGCTGAGTGAGACGTCTCCAAGAAGTCAACAAACTCACAGAAGGTATCGAGGTCAGTCTGTGTGTCTGTATGTGCAGAATACTCTGGACTACAGACGCTGCGTATTTCCACATGAATACAATCAGTTTACAGTCTGTTCAACTCTGACACAGAACCCAATAATTAGAAATATAACTAAAAAAAAATTAATCACAAAGTAGAAACGAAGAGTGTCATCAATATTTTCTGTGGCACCTGTGATCGTCATTGCTTCCCTTTATTGTTTCCTCTGGACCAATCTTTTCACCTTTGACCTCTATTGTTACATTGTGTCACCCTGTGGACATTAAATCCAACATATTTCACTAAAGGTTTCAGACGTGTTCCTTGAAAGACTCAGTTCACCCAGAAATATGTTTTCTCATTGATGCTGGGAGGCATCTGGCCGTGCAGACAGTTTTGGTTTTACGTGTCTAACAACCTGGGACATTTCTACAGACCTTCGTGTGTTTCACAGATTTCACTGAAAGTAGTTTTTATTTGGTTTATTAGCTATTTTACAGTCAGTAATTAATGCTTACTTTCACATCAGAACTCTTCTTTCATTTGGTTTTTCGGTTCAGTTTGTTTCTTTTATTCTTGTCATGATTGATTCCTTTGACGCTCCCAACCTGTGCTAGTACATTCCTTTAAAGCGTCAGTCTTGTGGTCATTTACTGTTTCCTGTCTGCAGTTATGATAGCGGTCAGTTCAAGCATCAGTTTATTAACGAGGATCTTTTCAATACAAACCAATCGGCTAAAATCAGTATGTTTTCTTTCTTTGTGCTTTGAGGGTTTAAAGTGAAGGAAGATCTTCCTTTTTCAGACAGAAAACCCTGCAGGCCTGTCTGAGTGTGGATCATTCAGGAAATCCCTCTGAAGTTTTCAAAAGTATCTAATTTTTTGAAAACTTTAGTATAAACGGAGAAATTGTCCCCACGTGTTTTGTGTTTGAGAACTTTATAGAAGCAAAATGAAAGCCGTCTCTGGCCTTTGATCACAGACTGGAGGAGGAGAGGAAGCAGCTGACGTGACGTGATGTGCAAACGACATTCAGGATGAATGAAATCACTTTCATCATCTCCGAGCAGAAAAATTCACTCTGCTCCAGTCTGTTCGCATTCAGAGAGTCGAATAAAGTTATCTGGAAAGATCAAAATTATCCAGATCAACTAACATCTTTTCACAGATTCATACAAACATTTTCAAACAGAGCAAATCTCCTTTCATTAAAATTTTTTTCTCTCAAGTGCTTTTACACCACATATTAGATTTCGCTACGTAAGAACATTCAGACTTAATTCATAAAGACATCAACATTAAAGATTCATGGATTCTTTCTTTTTTCATTCTTCTCATTAAAACCAATGGAAGCTCAAACGCAAAGTTTTCATGTTTCTGAACTGGAAAATCAAGATGGTTTGATGTAAAAGTCTGTCTGCAAGTGTCACTCTTTATTTGTCTTTTAAAGCTCCTTTCTAAGGCCAAATATTAGTTAATAATTTGTAATTTCTATATGCACAAAAGCTGGAGTAGCTGCTGTTCTCCTTCATCTCCTCCTTGCTTCTCCATCTTTTCAGACAGCAGCCAGCTTGGAGAGCTGCTCCATCTTCACTGCAAATGAGCAACGAGAAAAGGCAGCAGGAAAAAGAAAAATCTAAATCATTTAACTGACGGCCTCGTCACTGTGAAAGGTCTGTTTTCATCTTTTCTGAGGTGGAAATTCAGCGTGAGGAGACACTTAAAAAATTAAGTTGCCGATTTCTCTCAGCTTGTGCAAAACAATTTTTTGCATTGCAGATAAAAATCCATTAAAGCTTTTAGTTTAGTTTCAGACTTACTACAGGAAGATAAACAAAAAATGGGATGGATGACGGCGTGGGCTTCATGCTTCACGTGTGTTATTGCTGCTGTGGCTGCTGTTGTTGTGCTTCCATCTTCAGTCAGCTTGCTTCCCAGTTAGCTATTGCTTCGTTCCACGTGACAAACCAGGAACTGTGTTCAAAATCATTCACTCATTCACTCTCTCACTGTTCCCTATATAGCATGTGTTATACAGTGAACTATATGACCGAATGAGATTTTGGACACTACACAGAAATTTTCTAAACGTCATTGAATCAGTAGATGTGCGGGATATTTGTGTGATGTAAGTGGGCGTGTCCAGCATCATGTAAACAAATCGAGCACACAGGAGTGCAGTGTTGAAATGTACGGAAGTTGTGTTGATGTTGCTTAATGTTTTTAAGTGTTAAATTCCAAATAAACCGCTTAATTTAGCTATCGGTGGCTAAAGCTGTTAGAATATAATTCCTCTGAATGTTTTGCTGCTTTGGGTAAAGCTTTTGCTTCTCGGCACAGACGGAGGCGAAGGCAAACTCGCCTCAGGCGTTTATTAAGACGTCTTTGGTTAATTTGCCAACCAACTTCTATTATCTAACATGCTAAGTAAGGTTAGCAAACCCTACTGGCTCTCTGGCTACTTCTTCTCCTTCAGAAATACATGACAACATTGCATTGTGGTATACAAGAGTAAAATGAAGGGTACATTGTATGCACTGAAATTTGCTATGCATTGTGGGTATTTTGTAGCGCACTATGTAGTGAAATAAACCACTGAGAATTCGAACACCACTACAAAAATGGCGAACACACTATATGGTGCACTATTTCCATGACAGGGAACAGTTTTGAACACAGCTACAGAGTGCATGCTGGTCTGTCCTCGGGTTTCCCCTACATACAACTGGATGTCTGATCGTAAATACTGAACATGTTGAACATTTATGAATTTGGAATTTGTTCGGCCTCGACATTCCCTAAACTCTTAACACTCCTCACACCACACAACAATCTGACAAGATCATCTTTAGAACCATCAAACAAGCCGGACTTTTCTTGGGGTTGTTGGAAGGGGACGACTGGGCCCAAAAATGTCCCAGTTTTCTTGTAGTGTGCTTCAGTATAATTCCACCTGTTTGTTGTGAGAACATAATTTTCTTGATACATCTCAAATATTCTGACCTCTAAACTGTGTAGCCCCTTATTCTGTGATCTTTTAAGTTAAAACTTTCCAAGAAAACACAGAAATAAATCACATGGGTTTACTTATGAGAGGGAAACCAGCTGAGAAGATCTGACCCACAATTCAGGGCTGGAGTCGCTTCAGTCACTTTAAACTCACAGCAAGCAGCTCCCTTTTACGAGGAGGTCCTTCTCCTGAGTAAAAGTTTGTCCACGAGGTCACAAGAATCAACTTGACATGTTTGCTTTTGAACTTCGGTCTCAGCCCTCAGTTTGCTCTCGCTGATCATCTCTACAGCTCCACACAGGCGACATGTTGGCTCCAGCTTCCAATCAATCAGTCACACTGCACAGAGTTCTCCATCAGGAAGTGAGGCTGTGCTGGAAAAAAGCCGTCACAGCCTGAATGTATAAAGCAGAGATGGTGAACATGGAGGATGTGTTTTTTGAAAACAAATGAGAATGTTTTCATCTTGGAACAACTAAGCATTTCGTCTTCATCAGGGAGTCTTCATGCTGTTTCTTCAGCTGGTGCATAAAACACCTCAGCAGTATGTTGACTTTATGAATGACTGATGAAACGTGTCTGAGAAGGTAAATCTGTCACACCTGTGTTTACATTAGTTGTGGCTGATTTGATTGGAGCTGGATGGTGCCAAATCCCTACAAAATATTTCAGTCATTAAAAGCAGCTTCATGCTGCTCTGCTGGTTTCCTGCCGAGACTGAACGTGTGGCGCAAACCTGGACAGGTGTGACACATCAGGCTGATCAACAGTCCCGCAGGAGAGGACACAGAGCTCCTCTAACCACAGGAAACGCATGTTTGTTCATGTTAATTTAAACACTTCACAGTCTGACCTTTGTGTATTGTAAACTTTAATGATATAATACATTCCCAAACCACAGATGTAAGTCTGAAATGCTTCTCCTCAAACGGGCTTCGCAGTTACATAAACGTCCTGCAGATGTTTCTCACACTTGATGTCAAGATTTTTGCTGCATTTTCACTACTGATAAAAAAGATAAACATTCATGTTAGAGCCATTTTCCAACTTTGCAAGAGAAATATTGTAATGTGCATACATTTGATTGGCAGGAAAGAGGCAGGGCAAATTTGAAAAGAGAACCAATCAAAACAGCCAGTGTCACAAAAAACATGTGGCTAAACATGACAGCAGCTGCTTCATGCACGTCACCATGCAGCGCCCTGTCTAAATGATCATACCACATATTTTAGTTCTGTTTTCGAAATTTATGCAAAATCGTTTAGACTGTTTTAATTGCATTGACTTGTGTGCATTTTTAAAAAACATAAAATATCTAAAACTTGTAGCACCTAAATAGCAGTCTATAAAGGTAAAGTCATTTTTGTTGCAACTTGTAATCACAAATTCCAAATTAGGCCCCTCCTCCTGCAACTAAATACACAAACGTGCAAAATGAAGTTTGCAGGCAGACATTGAGCAGCTAGAAAGTAGATTAGTGATAACAGATTTACAGTTACAGACATGAATGTACAAGTTTACAAAATTACCACTAACACTGAGTCTCTGACATTTGGGAATGCTGATTAACAGCTCAAACTCGGCACAACCGCAAGGCTTATGTTTCCAAAATGTAAACTTATTGGTGAAAAGAATTGTCGTGTAGGATATATGCTGCTTGTACCCACACAGCAAGCTACATAAGAATATTACACTTGTTTTAATGGAGAAGTCAATAATTTAGCAAGCTAGCACAAGCTACTTATCAAACAGAAAGCAGGCCAACTCTGCATCGTTCTTCATCCCCAACCTCTCCTTCAGTGCTTGAAAGCAGCTGAAACACAAACCAAGATTCACTCTCATTCAGGAACGAGCTTTATCAGCTTGAAGTTTCGCCTCTTTAGGATTATATTTCCTTTTCCTCATCGCTACATCAGCATCTGTAATTTTCTCCGGTCTGAATGGCATCTAGTCACTGTGTTCTATCCACTCTCAACCTCACCTGCAAGCTGGAGTAAACACGCCCACTCCCCCACCCAGACACATCAGGACTAAACCAAAACATCAAAATACAGGCAGAGGGCGGAGCTCTGCACACACGGTAACCGTATGGAGGCTCAGAGGTCATATTTGTATAATTTGTTTTTTTTTGCAAGGTGCTACTGACTCTACCTTTAATGTTTTTAACCATATTCAGCTGTCATCTTCTGTTTACAGTTAAATGAATAATTAGATGTAATAAAACAATTAAAGAAAATATTAATAGTATTGAGAATAATTATAATAACATTGATTTTCCTGGTTACAGACCTGCTGCTGACCTTTAAAATGACTGTGAATGAAAATCATTTATTTGAACATTTCCTCTTCTTTTCTTCCTCTAATATGAGTTAATTGTATTTATACAGCACATTGCTTCCTTTGTGATTTTCTCAGCAGTTAAAGGCCAACATGTCTGAGAGAGAACGCAGACATTCCTGGAAAGTGTTCTGTATTGAGCCATAGTGCTTCATAGCAGACTTTGGCTCTGTTACACGTGCTCATGCTGTATGTTTTCACCCAGAGGCAGCTCGGCTAAATATACCCGTTGTTCTGCACACACCTTGACAACCTGCGATCACACTGGGCTCATTTCATTATGCCGCATGATGGGATTTCAGCACATGCAAACGAGTTTAATTAAGCCAAAACTTATTAGTAAGTGGAGTGTGAGTGAATGGATATGTAAATGTGCAGCGGTGCGAAGGAAAATCAGATCACATGTATAATAGAATGGAAGATAAAGAGGTTTAATCGCACGGTGGCGAGCTTGCAACGTGTCATTAACCACTAAAGAGACGGCGCCGTGTAAACATGATTTCCTCAGAGCTTGTCTAGAGCGATGAGACCACCTGAGATCATTTTCACAGCAACAAATAAATTAACAGGATCCTGTTCGTCAGAGACTTTAAGCCTTCAGAGTTCAGGATCCGTTCATCACAGCTCCTTCTCTTCCTCAGCAGAGGAAAAAGGGGAGAAAGTGGGTGAGCTGTGATGAAAGAGTGGACTGAGTGTTTCTGACAGGACATTCGACACCGTCAGCTCTGTCACACTGCTTCACTGTTGGCCTGAACTGCAGCAATTTGACTTCAGACGTCTGTCAAATACAGAGACAGAGGAATGAGGAGGAGGCCAGGGGAGGTCAGGGGGTTGTTGGTTCAAATCCCCAGCTGCAGGAGGCAATGGTGAACATGTGACACTATAACAATATAACACGATCAGATGGGATTGTAAGTGACAGAGCTGGGTTCATGGAGAGCGATGTAAACATAAACAATCCCTGCTGCTCTGAGTTCCCAGTCCAGGCAGATTTGCTCGCTAATACAGCCACTAGCTGCACAGCTAACTGCTAACAGGCTAACAGCTGCTCACATCTGGATAAAACTACATTACATTGTTTGTTGTGGTGGTTAGCTGACCTTTATTAGCTTGAAAGGTGTGTTACCATAGTGACTGACATAGACAGAAACACTGTGTGTGTAGCCATGTTTCATAAATGTATTTGATGCGCATTTTTAAATATAGCTTCAGAAATGGTGAATGGAAATGGCAAAATTAAAAAAAAAAAAAAAAAAATCCTCAATTTTGCAAAAAAGTTTTTACACTCGCTTGAGGTGGATTTTTCCTTTGTCGAAAAACAGTTAATGCACAAAATGGGACATAGAAACAGAAATAGAAAATGTGCCGTAGTGAATATTCATCTGCTGTTGCCGCTTCCCAAAAGAAGTAGGCTAACATTAGTACAAGAAGCTGGTCCGCTGTCTTACTGGATATTCCCCAAATGCCCAAAAACATGGCCGATAACAACAACAACAACAACAACAACAACAACAGATGGGCATGGAGCGAGGTGGAAACCAAAGTTTAATTAGATCTCTTCCAAGGAACATAATTCGAGTAAGTTTGCAAGCACCAACTGCTGAGTGGGAAGATTCAAGCCCAGATTACAGTTTTAGAGGGAAGACAACTACAGCAGTGAAAACAGACATTTATTTTAAATTTGTGATCCTCACAGTACTATATTCTTACCATGTGAACATAATTTATGGTATTTGTTACCTTTTATCTTATAAAACTTTGTAAACTTTATAAAACATTTTTTACCATCAGTCCCAGATGATGACCGTATGGTGTCTCTGTCGGGCAACACAGATGCTTTTTGCATGTCATCCTTTACCCAGAGGTGTCAACATTACAGGATATTCACAGATTTAATAATATTTGATGATTTGAAAATTTATCTGACATTAACATTAGGCAGACAGATAATCAAAGATCGATTTTGACATCCATTTCGCCGCTCTAATAAGGTTTTTTAAGCTGTATGGAACAGCATTGTCAGAAACTCAGCTGCCTGTATGAAACGCCATTGATAGGTGGGGGCGTTACTTTTCCCCACTTTTCTGATAAACCAGTCCAAACGACATCAAGCAAAGTGTAAACTGACCAATAAAAATTTCCCCAGAAAATGAGCCCGCAACCATGCTCGTTAGGCTCCTAACAACGGAGGAGCAGTTATTGTGCAGAAGAGTGGGAAAGTGTACGGAACACAGTTACGTCTACGTTACTTCTTCTACTGTGTATTGCAGCCATGTGTAATGTTGCCTACACTGCCATCTTCTGACCAAACTACGATTTGCAGCCTAGTTTATTTGCTCCGGACCGCTAATTCACATTTTCTGTCTTGAGACTTTTAAAAAGTTTGCTTAAAATTTACTTTATAATTAATGAAAACATGGCTAGTGTGTGTGTGTATTTGAGCGTGGGAGTTTTCTGATGTGTCATATTTGGAATTAATACATGCAGCTGTGGCAGCATCCACTATGGTGTCGCCCTCTCAACCCAGAGCAATGAACATGAGAGTGAACCTTATGCTGGACTTTTCTGTCCATCTGTGTGAATAAATACACAAGTTTAGAGTCAGTCTTCATGCTCAGCTCACATTTATTAACTGAGTGGAGCATCTTACTTTTGGGTTTCATACAGACTCGCTCACCCAACCCAGAGATACAATGTGGTAAAGTTAGATTAATGCCAGATCGACAGACCTGACCCACAATTCAGGGCTGGAGTCGCTTCAGTCAGACCGACAGACCTTCATAGTCAGAACAGATGGTTTGAATTAGGGAGGAGGAGAGAGGTGAGCAACAGTTATCCACCACCCTCCATCCGCCCAAAATGTCACACAGCAATCTGAGAACCATCAACCCGGCCGACGAGTGAGGAGCACGTTTCTACCAGACTGACGTGTGTGTGTGTGTGTGTAGCAGATGAAAAGCAGGCTCAAAATGACGTTTAAATTGATGGTATTTCCCTGTAAGAACAACTGCTTCAGGTGACGGACAAGTTTCTGACAGACACAGACTGTGTGATTACTGCCCTCTGCGCGTGCACACACACACACACAAGGACACACATTTAATGGCGAGCAACAGCAATAATAATCATGCAGATGAATGAATGAAAGAGGAGAAAAATGCAGAGTAAAACACTTCATGGTCGTTGGACTCTTCAGTGTTGGAACAATGCCACACACACACACACACACACACACACACACACACACACAGTGGGTCTTTGAAGCTATTTCTTTCCACTCTGCCTCTAATAATGGTGTTTTCAAAGAGCTGTCAATCAGTCAGCGCGCACTCTGCTCACCTACAGATGGAGCAGAAGATGTGAGATTTCCATGTTAGTTTTCCACACAAAAGTAACTGTCAGCTTGTTTAGACAGACTGAATGGAAATGCAAAAAATGTAAAGATGTTTTTCTGTGCCACCAAAGTTTTCACAATAACTTTTTTTTAAAATGAGATGCAAAATTAAATCAAACTCAACCTCAAATGTCGAGTTTTTGGAACATCTGCAGGGAGTCGACTGAGCCCAAGCTGACATGTAACAGAGCAACAAGACCAAGAAAAGTTCAGTTTTGACCACCAACTTTTGATCACACTAAACCTAAACTATACTACTACTACTACTACTACTACTAGTACTACTACTAATAATAATAATAATAATCACTTTATTTGTAATGCACTTTTCAATACAAGTAACAAAGTGTTTTACAGCATTGAAAAGCGAGCAGACAATACCAAACAATCAGAAATCAAGTTAAAATACACAAGGAAACAAACAGATAAAATCCAATAAAATTTTAAAAATCACATCATAAAAGCTCCTCTATAAAGGTGAGTCTAATGAAATGAAATGAAATCATGGGACTGACCCTGCAAACTTAATTCCTCCTGGTTAATTATTCCAAAGTTTGGGGGCCCTGACAGAAAACGCTCTGTCACCTTTTGTTTTGAGCCTGGACTTTGGAATACTTAGCAGGGCCTTACTGGCAGATCTCAGTCTACTTGCTGGTTTCATACAGTGTTAACAATTTAATTATATGTAAAATATGTAATATGTTACATGTAATTGTATGTTGTGTAATTGAGCATTGTCTGCATAGGCGTGAAAATGAACGTTATATTTGTGGATGATCTCCTCTAGAGGGAGCAAGTAGATTGAAAGAAGGATGGGTCCAAGTATCGAACTCTGGGCGACACCATAGAGGGCATTTGTGGGGGAGGAGACACAACCAGGCATAGATACAGAAAAAGATCTGTTAAAAACGTATGACCTGCGCCATTTTAGGGCCACCCCATTGATTCTAAACTAACAATATAAAGATTCAGAACTAAGATAAGAACACACAGATAGCTAAGTAATTATTTGACCAGCAGTTTTCAGCATCTCGTCACACAGTACATCAGAGAGCGGTGCACCAGCAGCCTCCTCACTGCGAGCTGAACATCAGTAGAAACCCTGAGCATTTGTATCAGCTGAGAAGCAGGAAGTGCTCCTCTCATAAACAGAAACTCAGCGCTGCAGGCTGTCTCTCTCTGTTTTGGGGTAAAAGTGACAGAGTCAGTGGATTCTATATTAAGATCTTCTCCTCCGAGCAGCCAGTGTTTCTTCCCAGAGTCATCCCTCTCTCGTCTGCAGGCCGTGCTGCTGCTGTCAACACGAGGCCTGGCTGAGATTTCAGGCTAACGGCTGTTTCTAAAAATCAGATGTCAGCTGGTCACTCTGCTCCTGAGACTGTCTTATTAACTGCTTTTTGTATAAATCCTACTAAATCTAGTCTGTATTTTAACTTTTTGTTGCTGCTTCTTGCTAATCTATATGGATGAAATAAGTCCAAAATCTGAAGCTTTTTTATCACTTTTATCAATACTCGTATTAATCAGTCTTATTCTGCCTGAGAATGAGATAAAAAGATCAGTCTCATGTCTGTTTGTTCAATACTGAGCTGGAGTCAGAGGAAAATATCTGAACAGGTGCTGACTAAGTTTAAAAGACTTTGAATGCTTTTTTATTTTTTGTGTAGTCTGTAAACAAACAGAAATGTAAAAACAACAAATTTTGGGTATTTGTGTACAGGAACAGTTTTTCATTCCAGCTGATCCATCCGCTTGACACTTCTGTCTCCAGCCGCAGTGTTACGAGACAGCAAACAACTGCACACAGTTGCTGAAATGCACACTTGTCATCACAGTCGAGTCTGAACAGAGATCAAAACCAAAACGTGTTCACCAACTGTATGTGGAAACTTGCGCCACAGCCGGACTCACTGCACCGAAGAACTGTGTGAACGGATCAACGTTCCTCTCAAAGGTTTGTGTGCAACCAAAGCTCGACTTAAAGTAAGACTGATCATACCAAAGTGTGATAAAACTAATTTACATTTTCAATAAAATAATCTTCCGAATTTAAAACACAAACACTAGGATGTTCTCACATCAGTTCTGCTAGTTGTTGTATTTCTCTCAATAACCTGTTTCTTACCTTCAGATTCAGCTTTCAGCAGCATGTTGAGCTGCAGGGCATGCGGGAAGCCTAATGACCGTGGCCCCTCTCCTCCTGCCGACCGCTGTGAGTGACGGCCTGACGGCTCGTGATGAATGACGTCTCCCTCTCAACAGACTGAAACCAGCACCAGGTGGGGGGAAGGTGATTCAGCTGCTAAACATCAGCCCTCCATCCTCTGAGGCCCCGCCGCTGTAATGAGCCCACCACTCGGTTCAGTGGAGGGCCACAGGGGCTGAGGCCGAGTGATGAGGGCCAAGCGTGACAACCTGATGGAGAGCGAGCAGCAGAGTCGGTGAAGAAATGAGGAAGAGGAGAGCATCAGTGCTGTCAGAGGAAAAGCTCATTCCTCCAGGTTTTTCTCTGTAGTTCAGCTCCATCGTTCTGCTGCTGCTCTGCATTCACACAGTTTAGCACTCTGCTGCTGCGCAGAAACTCCGTGGTTTAATGTTTCTGCTCAGTGAGCAAAAACTGCTTCACATGCAGCCAACCAGCAACTAGCATTTCATATAAACATAGCACAACAGTCTGTGAAGTACTTCTACAAACATTCTTTCTAAGAGTGAAATGAGGAAATTGATTTAATTGACATTTGTGTTGTTAGCCTAGCTTAGCATAAACACTGGAATCAGTCAGGAACAGTGAGCCTGACTGTTCAAGGTAAAAAAAAAAAAAGTTACAGAAAGTTGCTGGTTTGATCCCCCAGCTGCTCCAGGCTGCATGTCTGAGTGTCCTCCTGTCAAGATACTGAACCCTAAATCTCTCTGCTGGCTCTTCCATCAGTACATTTACATGCACAGTTAAGTTGAAGCTGAAGCTCGATGTGGCCATTTAATTGGACTGCTGTCCTTGTCCCAGTATACAAACGACAAGGAAGAATCGATTTATTTACAGACTAACATGCCTATGTCCGACTCCACTAGTGGGTAGTGATATGCAGCTGACTGCTATTGCACTTTCTTTCTGCTGACCTTGCACCATACTAAACAAGCTACAAACGAGTTCAAATGGAATCCATGTCAAACAATGAAAACATTGACTTTACAATGCTGTACACTTTATATCTAAACTTTCCTTTTGGTACAAATTAATGCATGCTTCTCCTCGTGCTTATCGTATTCTCATTTTCTTCTCTGCTTTCTTCCACAAGTTTATGCCATTCGAGTGCCGGGTCAATGGGACTATCAATCATGTGCAGAACACTTAGAACACTTAGGCCAGTTAGGGTCTGAGTATTAAGCCAGTGGGGTTGTTAGTCCAACTTTGAGAAATTCAACTTAGTACAATTTCTGTTGGACTAACATGTTTACATGCACTTTAAAAGTCTGGTTTTAGTTGGACTAACACAATCAGCCTTTTCTGGTTCTGGCTGGTCTCTGTGAAGGTGGAATGGGACAAACCTGGCAACCTCACTGTGACAATAAGTGTTCAGGATGCTGCACACATAGACTGTTGTCAAGAAAATAAAAACACAAAACTTCCCTTAAACCACAAACTATGTATCAATGAAACACACCTGATATGTTAAAGCTGGTGAGTTTAGCAGTGCAGTGAGGTTTTTTTTTAAATTGTGGACATACAGTAGCCATACTGGCTACAGGCCCAGAGCCCTCAAAAAAACTCAGACTGCAATAACTTCCATCCACAGACTCATGGTTTCACTTCATTCAGGCCTTCATGCTTTGAGTTTTACAGTTATTCCTGGTTTTCATGGTGACGACCTGAAACATCCACACATCAGCCATCAGTCACAGAGCTCCCACTGTCCTCACATAAAATATTTTCATCCTTGAGGGCTGCTGAGCTGTAAAACATCTCTGTCGTCCTCATACAGTGTCGCTGCACCGACGTCCAACCGTCAATACTTCAAAATCTGTCCTTCATCAGTTCAGATATTGCAGCTGTCGGACCTCTAAGAGAGAAGCCAAACAGTTCAGTCTGTAAACAATAAAGACTCAGGAACAACAGGTGGGAGTGATGATTGACTGTTGAATCATTAATGAAATCATGTACAAACATGTTCTGTAACATGCTGGCCAGTTCATAAAGAGAAGCACACATTACTGTCATTTTTTGGAGTCATAACTCTTAAAGGAGCATCCAAGTTTATTTTTGTCTTCTCTTTATTAGCAGAGATCAGCCCTATCTTCTCCAAAATGTTGTTCAGTGTGACCGTGTGTTTACTTTAGTAGATGTCAGGCTGCATTTTTAAAGCCCATTCACTGCCATTCATGTTGAAACAGG
>JAPQLA010000024.1:1028894-1055303 GCA_029822935.1 Naso vlamingii | reverse complement strand
ACTATCACTTCGACTGTTTTTGTTTTTTTTTTCTGCGCCGGATTTCCGGCACCGTGCCGGAGGTCTTCAAGCCCTGTGAACCAAATCTCCTATCAGTCCATCCTGTAGTTGTGGAGACATTTCGGCCTTGACCACAGCGGGTCTCCCACTGACAGACCGACAGACAGTGCGATCCTGAGATCATCTTTATGTCTGGAAATTTGTAAAGTGGTAACAATGAGAACTGTTTTGACATAACTAGAGTAACGCCATCCTTTCCGAGCAGCTGTTCGGATGTGTTTACCTGTCGAGTGTCGTCCCAGTTTCAGCATACGGAGAGTCCTCAGGAGCCGGAGCACCTGCACCACGCGGCCCATGTTCTCCAGCTCCGTGCTTCCTCCGTGGAGGCTTTCCACTGCCAGCGTCACGTAGAACGGCAGGATTGCCAGCAGGTCGATCACATTGGGAATACTTCGACTGAAGCGGCACTTATCTCTCACGCAGAGGAACCGCAGTGCCAGCTCACCCGTGAACCACACCACGCACACATACTCCAGGGCATCGAACAGCAGCGGTGCTCCGACACCGACCCCGCTCACACCAAAGTCCTCCCCTAAGTCCAGTGAGATAAGAACCATGTTGATGACTGACAACACCACGAAGAAGACTGAGAGCGAGCCGAAGGTGCGCGCAGCTCGTGATGACTCAGGTTTCTCTAATAAATCCCACAGGTGGCGGCGGAGAGCCGGGCAGGCGGCACCCACGAAGTTCTCATCATCATCCTCAGCCTCAAACTCTTGCTCTACATCGAGGCTCTCCTTCTGCTCCTTGCGGCGGTAGTAACGCTCACGGCAGCACGGGTCGATGCGAAGCTCGTCAATGCCCCAGTATTCGATCTCCTGCATGAAGGAGATCTCGCACAGCTCCTCACACACATGTAGGTGACCCGTCTGGTAGAAGTTCATCACATACCTGTCAGCAGAAATACAGACAGGAAGTGTTCTGTTGGTTAATCTTTTTCGATTAGTCCTCAGGAAGTGGCTGTACTCTGGGGAGGAGAATCTGAGGCGTAAAGGACAAATGAAATCCCTTATTGCAACTGCTTTGACCAAGACTACATCTGGTGTTGGTCTGGCTAGCATTTGTGTTGGAACACAAAAAATCCTCACCACAAGTTTAAGTCCCTAGGAGGAATTTTACCTGGTTGTGAATCAGCCTAAATTTAATCCTGATGCCTCACATCTTACCTACATCAGTAAATGAGACCACTGGCGAGCAGACTGGCAATCACTAGGGGTGAAATGATACGTTTTAACAACGATACGATGTGTTTTATGACACATGGTTGGTGATAGGATACAAGAACAATACAGGCTCATTTAGAGTGATACGATGTGATATGATTCAGTGGCGAGAAAACGATATAGTCACATTTGTTTGGCAACACAGAGTTAAAGAGAAAGTCTGTTTCTGTGCAGTGGTAGAGGAGGTGAAACAGAGGAAAAGCTCGATACTCTGAACTCCACAAACATTCAGTTCAAGGCCTCGATTCAGTCTGTGTGGACACAAACGCCGACTGAAAGTCTCTTGTTCTCCTGCTGCTTCCTGCCGTGATCCACCATCATCTGAAGAGCCGCTGACGAAGGAGAATGAACTGGAGTAACCTTTACAACTATTTACCATCATGACTGAGATGAATACATCCACATAACAACGTCTGACGAGCTAATACGAGGCACCGATGATTCTCAGTATCGGTACAATCGATTTTTGTGTTAAAAAATGATTTTAGATCGTTACAAATCACACTAGATGGACGATTTGCCATTTGCTGATCAATGTAGTTGGATCATAGGAATATAAATCAATGCAACAATACATCGATGTATTGTTACAGCCCTAGAGATTACTTCCTGTCTGTCACAGTGTCTCTGCCCGGCCCCCTCAGTCAGTGGAAACACCACGGAGCACTTCACAGCACACAGACCGGACGAGACGATTTGTTGTATACATGCATGATCAATCCGCTGTTCTCTGTTTTACTCTCTGTGATTGAATGCAGGAGGAGATTTTTCTTTAGATCATTTCAGTTTTTGTGTTCATGGCCGAACTGGTTTTGTGCAAGTGGCTGTTTCTTTCACTCTCTTCTTAAGAAAAATGCTCACACTGGACAAGATCTTTACAACAGGAAGCAGAGCCACTTTTGTCCACACATGCTAAAAAACTCAACACAAAATCAAAGATCCTTGGAGGGATTTTAAAGGTCGCCTGCAAATTAAACTTGTCACCTTCATACAGCAGCTCTCCTCTGGGGTTTGGAGAACAACACAATGCCAACTTGAATTCCAGCGGCTGAGCTGGATAAACTTGGATCAGGATTATTAGGCACCTCCTACTTTGTTTATAATTGGTTTATATTTGTGTTGGTTTTTTACATTGTAACTTTTGTTGTTATCACTACAGGATTTAACGCATGACTCAGGAGAGAGAAAACATCGCCACCTACTGGAAGGTTTGTGAGTTTCTGTCAAAGAAGAACTCATTCTCCAGGAAGTCGGCATCATCGCAGAGCTCCAGCGCCGAGTCTCGGCTACAGCAGGCGAGTTTCCCCAGCCGGGTCTCCGGGTAGGACGCCAGCAGCTCCTGCGACAGCACGTAACGACTTCCGCCAACGTTGATGATGAAAAAGTCGAGCGGGTCTCTGAAACAAGACGCCTCACCAAAGAAAACACTGGAGTTAAGTGACACTGGGGAGGCACTGTTGCTGTAGAGCTCCGCACTCGCCACCGAGCTGGAGTGGAGGCTCATGGTGGAGGAGGAGGAGGGATGGAGGAGCTGCAGGAGAAGTGAAGGAGGAGAGGAGTCAGAACAAAAAGACCAGTTGGGGGCAGAAGAACTTTACAACAAGCTGTTACGAAGTCCAGACATATTACTTCAAAGCTGTCAGGGTTAAGAAAGCAGCTTCCTGCTTCATCACATCCAGCTGACGACAGGCTCGTCTCACTGGATCTGAGCCTGTTTCTGTCTCATGAATTTAGATCCAGTATCTTTGTTTTTTGGTCCCTATCAACCAGGGATGCACGATATTGGATTTTTTGCCCATATCCGATATGCTTATATTTTACAACTCATTTGGCCGATAATTGATATCGATATATATGTATATTTTTTCCCCACACCTAATTGCAGAGATTGTCACATCTCTTCTGTAGTGAATTTACAAACAGTATTATTATGCAGACTCTTACTGTGTTGGCGGTCGGCAAATGCAGGCATAAAATACAAAGTTTAAAATTATGTAATATTTACTCTTTGTGCAAAAGAGGAAAAATACTTGAACTTAAGTTATGTAAAACATGTCATATCATTGCTTTTAAACAAAGCAAGTAAAATACATCCTAAAACAAAAGGTAGGAGGAACTTGGAACCAAAAAACAGTGGTATGAAAGGTCCAGGCACTCAGGGTGGTTTGCAAGCAGGGGTGGAAAGGGTACAAAAAAAATTTATTTAAGTAGAAGTACTGTTACCTTGATAAAATTTGACTGAAGTAGAAGTAAAATTAATGGTGTAAAAAAGGACTCAAGTAAAAGTTAAAAGAAGCTTATTTTAAATGAACTCAGAGTAAAAGTTACGTAGTTATTATCAAAGGATTATCACTCATGTCTGCGCACAAACGCCCCTTTGCTGTCTGGGTGTGTGCGACTGACTGACTTGTTTACCGTCTGGCGCTGCAGTCAGTCAGCCAGAGCCAATCAGATGGATGGTTACTGGCATACAGACACGGCACCAGGTCATAGAAAACTTGGAGAACCTTAATGTTTCAGCTTTTTTTTACTCAGTAACAGGTGTGATTTAAATTGTAGTAAAATACAATACTTCAAACAAAACCTACTTAAGTAAAAGTAAAATTACAGTTTTTAAATACTACTTTAAAAAGCACAAGTACACAAAAAACTACTCAATTACAGTAACGCGAGAAAATGTAATTAGTGAGGCCCAACTTTCCGCCTCTGTTTGCAAGTATAAAGGCCTTTAATTCATAGAGCTAGAAACATTAAAAATACACCGAGGTGTATCGGCTTACGCCCTCTTCGGGTAAGATTCATCCTGCTTCAAACTGGACGATGCTCTCCCCGAGACAATCAGAACAAAACCCACAACCAGGACAAATCTGGCCTGTTTCACAAGAGACAAAGTCAGTGAACATGACGTCTGTTCATAGGGAACATGGGAAACATGACGTCGACTCAGGTGTAAGGAAACAGCAGCCTGTTATTTTATCAGCTATTTTATCCGGTAAGCCAATATTGGCCAATAATGTGCCGATAACATCATGCATCCCTACAAACAACTTATAGTTACAGTTTGTGGCTTTTAGCTGTCCCTTTGCTCAAGTCGGGCAGTTAAAGGACGATTTAGGGGACGATGTCAGCTCATTGGTCTGACAGACAGACAGTGGGACAGTTGCTGCTTTCTCTTTCACTGAAACAGAAGACACTGTCCAACTTGCAAAGAGTATTTTTTATTGCAACGTTTCTGTACTGAAGCTTTGTCATTACTGAAATGTTGCATCATCTCCCTCATTTTGGAAGATTTTTTCCTTTTTTAGGACAAAATTTTGATGATGAATTTATATTTTTATCATTGTGAATGATAGAGATTTTTTTTTTTACTGCAAAGCGTCATACACGTGAAAGGAGTTCACCCATGTTTTTCTCTGGCACGGGGGGTAACGTGACTGATAGTATTCACATAGCCACTCCTGTTTAAGACGGCCTCTTACCGTCACAAACCATTCATCTGATGAAGGTCTGGAACCAAAACACGTAATAAGAATATACTTTGCAAGTGTGACAGTGTGCAGATATCTTTTCTTCTCACAGAGAGAGAAATATGTGTTTGATCGCCTTTATATGTCACGCAACTTTAAAAATGTGACGAGCTGTGACCCTTTGTGGTGCAAGATTTGTAACTTTTTTATTGTTCAATCTGAAAAGACATCTGTTACAAACCAGTCTTAAACATACAAAACATTTAAATTTGTACATTTTGTTTTGTTAATTTTACATTTTTTGTCATTTTGTGGAACAATTTCGCTGGGAATGTTTCCCAAATTTTTCACCATTCACTTTCTTTATCTGCCTTCTTGCAGTTCCTCCGTTCTGTTGCTAGAGTCGTGTGGAGGTTTAATGGAGTTCTCTCCAGTTTATCCTCACTTAACCTTAGTTAAGACAGCACAGAAAGAATGAGTCAAAGAGAATAGAGGAGGAAACAAAGAACGAGAAACAGGAGGATGGAAGAGAGAGCTCAAAGACACATTCACTAAATGCGAAGCAGAGAGAGAGAGGGAGAGGGAGAGACATAGAGCTGAAGGAAATGACGCCTCTGGCAGTGTCCTACTTCTCGTTCTCGCAGTTGGCTGCTACAATATTTAAATATTTTAGCTGGCTTACCTAATTAATAGATCTAATGCTACCATTCCTGTGATCATTCATTCCCTTTCCTTAGGTGCCTCTGTCTTAATGCTGTCATCTCACTAATTCCTGCACTCTGAATATTACATGAGGCTGCAGTTTAGTGACAAACTCTGAGTTTGGGGAGTCTGCAGCTGTGTGCCTCCGCGGTGACAGGATTTAAGTGAAGTATTGCTGAAGTTACGGTTTCATTCTGAACCCATCAGGCGGCCCTGAACAGGCAGCGATTGTAAATTTGAATTCTCTCACAGCTGCTGTGTGGAAGCCTGCCTGTTCCTTTGAATCAGTTACTCCAGAAGATGAATTATGCAGCCGTCCTCCTGGGTTTGATCCTCACGTGTGAAGTGTATACATGGTGTGAAGTTTATCACAACAGGCTCAATGAATCATGAATGACGCAACAACGTGAACATACAGACATGTTTTCATGTCTATTTTAGTCCATTTTCTTTGGTTTAAGACACATGACTATCATAACTGTAAGCGCTTTCAAATTTCAAGTGACCTATACTAACCCCTGTACCTGAACGCATCATGTGTAGAAACAAGCAAAGGCAGTCAAAATTAACTCAAGATCTCCCATTGCATGCTGTGCCAATGGTGTGAATATAATATACAGGCTTCCTGTCTCCTAAGTGGGCGGAGTCACATCTCCCATGGAAACAGTTAGGAACCACCATCGTTCCGCCTCGTCTGGAAGTGTTATAACGTCATGTGAATGGATTAAAGCAGATGGATTTTGTGTCTCATGATATTTGTTTGATGTAAGTTTGAACTTTTAATTCATGGTTTCACCTGTAAGACCATTTAAATGTCTGTTTATGTCTGTTGTGAAGCAAGGCGGGAAGCACCGGTTCACAGATCTCATGAGAGTGGGTCGCTGAGACAGAGACAGGTCTGGAACAAAGTTAATTTTCTCCTGAAACATGTCATTTCTGTATCAGAATGTTCAGAAGATATGTGTCTTGTGAAAATGGATCCAATATGTATTTGGTGATGATGGGGCGAAGGAATTGGTCATAATCTGTGATCATGTTCATTTCTCTTATGAGAATGAATGGACTAAAGACTGCTTCCTGTCTGCTGAAGGGGCGGGGCCATGGAGAAACCCATGTGACACTGACACAGGGAATGAACGGTGAGTGAGACGTCTTGCTTTCTGAAACAAGGTATGTTTCCATCCAGCTGCTCTATGAGAATTCACTCTATGAATAAAAATTCTGAATGGATATGTTGAAAATTTGGAAATATCCAAAAACATTGACAGAAACATTTTAAGCATGTGGTAGGTGAAAACTGGGCAAAATGTAAAAAAGTAACAGTAATTTATATTGTTTTCTTTTTCTGATTTTCTGCAAAAAAAAATCTGCCAGAATTCTGCTAGAATAAACTTGGATGGAGACGCCAGCGCCCAGCCAGTTACTGTCCTCCAGCAGCACTTTTTTGGATAGTGTTCAGTCTGAACTCACCTGAAAATTAGTTACGTAATGCCTTTTATTCAGAATTTTTAGATATAGTTTATAACAATAACAAATGTTATTAAAACCAGTATGAGTATTAATTAAACACTTACATATAGTTTGCATATTATTATCTACTTTTACTTTACTACTCCCCACATATAGTTTTATTTTTTGGTTGTTTCTCTCCCTCTCTCTCTTTCCTTCTCTTTCCTTCTCTACTCCCTCTTTCCCTATCTCCCCCTTCTCTCTCCTTCACTTTATCTACCCCCCCTCCCTCCCTCTATCTTTGAGGTTTTTAACTGCTGAGATTTAAGAAATTTAACATGTTTTAATTATAGAGTGTGGGTTAGACCCTCTCTAGATATAAAGTGTCTTGAGACAACTTTGTTGTGATTGACACTATATAAAATTGACTTGACTCGTCCTTTCAGTGGTCTAATGGTTTGCTGTGTCTCGGCTTGTTTCCATGAGAACGATGCTCTGAGTCGGATTCTTTAGGACACATCTGTCGTTACCTTTTCTCTTTCTCTCCACACTGAATCGCTCGATAGAGGTGATAAAAATCTGAGATGTCCATTCAGACACATTTAACACGAGAGCCTTGAATTCCACATCACCTGCTGTAAAATCAGCCCTGGGACCACCGAGTCTCTGAGGGACAGAAAATCATCTTTACTGTGAAACGCTGAATTCTTCTGCTGAGAATGAATCTGTGAAATTAACTGCAAGCAGCTCGACTCCAATTCAGGAAAAAACATTCAGTGCTGAAGGTGAGAACAGCTTCGTGTTGTTCGGAGATATTATTTGACTGTGTTTAAGATCTGTGAGTGTGTGTGTGTATTTTTTAAGATATGACAAAAACCCCACACACACCCACAACAGATTGAATGTGTGATATAAATAAATGCATAAACACTGCGTGTGTATGTGACGACAGGTCACAGCCTGAGGAAGTGTGCTGCATGTGTGTGTCAACACCCAAACTGTGTGACGTGTTTTTCATGTCACGTTCTCGTGGCAACTTTAGGCTATATTATTAAAACACGTTCAGCTCGAATTTGCTTTTGAATAATCTGTATTGTTTTTTGCCTCCTTTACATTGTTCTGACTGTTGTCACGTCTTGTTTTGTGTCATGTTGTCTGAATGCAGACATTAAAAAAATCCAGAAATATGTCAAGTATGGAGAGCAAAAGTTATCTTGCAATAAAATGTACTTTGGTTGTTTCCAGCTCATCAAGAGGCTTTTTACAGGAGGAGAATTTTATGTGCACACAAAGGGAAAAAAATCTTCTTTCAGTTTAGCACAAACACTCAACAGCAACACAGCTGCACGTGCACGTTTCACCTGGACAGAAAGAAACAACTGCCTACATGTCAGACAAATGTTGGTAAGTAAAGAGCTTTACAAAGTTGTACGAAACTGAGATATAAGGCCATGCATGAATTCATTTCATCTTCAAAATGTTAAACTTTATTTTTTCTAATCCTTTTACACCCAATAAATGGAATTTAATTAGAACTGAACTGATTTCTGCTTAAAGCAACACGAATAAATGTTGGCCTAATTGGTCTAAGCACTCAAGAGATGCAGAGAAACGTTTTTTGCATTGAGTTTTTACATCAGGCGCCACATCTTCAACAACAAAATGATCGTCCGCAGGCAAAGCTGCCAAGACTCATGACGGCAGCTGAAGTCAAACCAGGTGCATCTTACCTGAACTAACCGCGGAGAATTAACGGGAACTCCACATTTTTACCTGTCCACGTGAAAGTAAAATCCAGTAAGAGTGAACTTCTCCGAAAAATGATCACATGATCACAGAAACCGAGAAGAAAGTTTCACGCGCGCTACAACGCGGGGAGTTGGTGTTTGCATCAGTTCAGAGGAGCGGCCGGAGGAAGCAGCACCTGCAGCAGCTGCGGCACTCTGCCGTCTGCGCGGCGCGGCGCGGCGCGAGCGGCGGAGCTATGCGCGTCATGCATGACACGCAGGAGGAGGCGGGGAAGGAGGCGAAGGACGGAGGGAGAATTCAGATCCTACAGGAGTAAAAATACTGTAATACCACCATTAAAAATACTCGGTTACAAGTTTAAGTCCCGCATCGATGACTGTTGTCTAAACGTCCAGTGTGCGACAGTCTGGGAAATATCTAGAAACAGCCTCAGTATTTTCACTGGTGCACCTGAAAATCAGACTCATTGCTCTCTTACTGAATGATGAGGCTCAGCAACGTGAATTTCAGCAGAACCGACAAACTGACCACAGGCTGCCTTCAGGGTCCTTCTCATTTGTTGAATGACTGAATAATTACTTTCATTCTGAATGAATCTGTTGATTGTGTCCTCCATGAACCGATCAATTGATTACTTTGTAAAAATTCTGAAAACAGTAAGAAATACTGTCACAACTGCTCAGCAATTTTTATGTAAATATGCACAGAAATCTGCTTCATCGGCAGCTTCTCTGTCCATCAGTGAGGTTTTGTCTCCATCTAGCGGCCAAAAAAAGAACAGCACTTTGACTCTGACTCGCCTCTCTTCTTATGAGTGAACTGCATTGTCTTCAGTTTAGGCTAAATTCAGAATAATATTTGTGTTCGTATGTTCTGTGGATGTTTCTATCAGTTGAACTTGATTTTGTTCTGTTTGTCCCTCCTCAGCAGCTGAATGATGGTTTTGGTTTTTTTTGTTTGGCATCAAGGTGGATCTTTGTTTTGGAAATTTAGACACGAAAACGACCCTGGCTGTTGTCTGGAGTTTTTTTCATTAATCGTACAGATGGGGGCAGTAATGCAACGCAACCGGTTCGATCCACCACTAACGGCACGAAGAAGTAAACGTCATCAGTTTTTGGTCCAATCAGCGGAGCGGCCGCCGCGGTAATCTCCGCCCCCCAGAGAAACCGCCATCATGAAATCAAAAACAAGCAAGTGACAGATGACACGCAGCTGTCTGCTTCATAACAAGGTAAACTTCAGCCTCTTTCCGCTAACGTCCGGTGGTGGTAGTTTGAATATTCGGTGGCATGTTTGTAAAGTTTGTTGTAGTGTTTCATTGGGCTGTAAATGGTAAAATTAGTGACATTTCTCCCATTAATGTTCCGCGCTGTGAGGGAACGTCACCAACATTACGGTTACGTTAGCTTTAATCGGTGTTAGCACACAGTGGCTAGCTGTCTAACGTTACTCGAAAATGTTAACTCGTTTTATGCTTTATAAAGTCAGCTGCAAACCGGTTTACAGCGGAGAAGTGGCCGTCAGACAGAGAGCGGTGGCACACAAGCTAATGTGAAAGTTGTAGCGTAAGTTAACAGCTAAGCGTGATAGCATGCTAACTCAACGCTCAGTGGCTAACGTGTTTGCTGTATTGTGAAGTTACAGCGCGCCAAGCCGCCTGGACGTTTATTGTTAAGGAATAAAGACACAAAACAGTATGGAGAGCTGGTGGAAACCATTAAAAAGTTAGGCAGTCGTTTCCTAATGCACTTAAACGGGACTGCACCTCATATTTCAAACTCGAGTAACGCTACGCATTGTGGAAATTAAAGGTTCTGTCAATTATGAGCTGGATTCACTGGAAAGTCAAGCTCAGCTGTTGGTGCTGGCAGCTAATTCTGTCTAAGCTGTCAGACACCGCTGACAAATCTGTTATTTTATGGAGAAAAGCTCCTAACAGTTACCTGTTAAAACACACATTCACAGTTTCTCATGTTAGGACTTAAATAATTTTTAGAAACCAAATTAGTGTCAGGGATTGGTCCAAGTAACTGAACTACATCACTGGCGAGATCTGTTGAATTAATGCAAATTCTGTTTACTAACTTTTAGTCAAGGTCACGTTAGCAAACAGCACTAATCAAGTCTTTGGTTAATGATTATTTCTTGGTCAAAGTGGCTGATTTTTGAATGGTATTTGTATTTGTCACTGTGATGAAAACACTGCAGTCTCCTTCTGTTAGGATAAATCAACACTTGGACAAAGTGAGGTTTTGCAGAGATGAGCGACGTGGCGGAGGAAGCGATGGACAGCTCTGCTGTCTCAGAGGAGGAAGTGGAGGACCAGCAGGACACCTCACAGGAAGACCTGTCAAGTTCAAACAAAAGCCGCCACAACATATCCGGTAAAGAAAAGATGATGCTCATTTAATGTTATTTATCATTATCCAATAAGCAATTCATATTCTAAATGTTCTGCCGGTACGTGTGTTTTTTGTTATTTATCACTGTGTTGTTGCAGATGCAGGTGAAATCGTTGAGGGCAAACGAGTGAAGAAGACAGTCGAGAGGCTCGATTTCCAGGTGCCAAAACAGAAAGAGAAGCTCAAGATTGGAGATGGTATATATTGACTTTGGCTTTTAGCTTCTTAATGCTAATACTGATTTGTCAATTAACTGTTTGTTTGTTTTTTTCCTCATGTTTTCAGGTAGCGGTGAGAAATTAGGAGACATCCCACGCACTGGCTACCAGATCACCAAGATGAAGCCAGCTGACTTGAAACCTCTGCACGCCATCTTGTTCGACAGACCGGGAAAGGTACAAACAGAGACTCACTCTGTGTTTTTTAATTTTATATTATTACATCAGTAATTTCTGAGATCACTGAGCAGGTAGAATCAGGGAAAAGATATTGTGGTTCCTGTATTTAAATGCAGCACAGTGGAAAACATTTGTTCTGTAGTTCAGGTTGATTGGTTGCTGGTGCAGTCTTTTTCTTTCAGGTGTTTTCAGTTGCCACATTGTTATAAACAAAACCGCTGCAATAAAAGAAAGCAGAACTTCTGCTATTATAACATCAAATCATTGTTTGCTCTTTCATTAGATGGCCACAATAAAAAAGAACTTGCGGCTGTTTAACGGCTTTCCTTTTGATGCAGACAGCGAACAGTACACAAAAAAACGGGAGAAACTTCTAAAGTAAGTTCTGGACAGAGAAACTTTGTCTCTTTGGTCACGTGATGTCGTTGTTCTCAGTGGTGGAAAGAACGCTGTGATAAAGTCATCGTTTTTTTTATGCAGGAATTCAAACTTTACCAACACCAAACTGAAGGTTGTCTGTGGAGTTTTGGATCTGGAGAAGAAAGGTACCCACTCGGATCTGGTCGACAGAATCCTGACTTTCCTCATCGCACCGAAAAACAGCGGGAAGGTGAGACACGAGTTTGTCTTTTGAATGCCAGTCACTGTTATTTTAATAAAGGACACCTTTGGTTTCATATTTTATTTGGCTGTTCCTCAGAGACTGAGTAGTTGAGGTGAAAATCTTTGTAGTTTGTGACCCACATTTATCATATTATATTGAAAATGCCCATCACTACCTCAGACTTGGGAAGTTGTGAAGGCATTTTACACCTTAATGTTTTCTCTCTTTCTGAAAGTAGCTGTTTGATATTTACACTGTAAACTGAAACTGCTGTTTGTTTTTGGCAGCGCCTGCCGGTGAAGAAGAAGAGGAAATCAAAGAAGAAGCTGTCTGGCGATGACTCTAATACCAAGACCAAGAAGAAGAGCAAACCCAAACCCAGAAGCTCGTCGTCCAGTCCCAAAAAGTCCAAGACGGGAAGCAAGTCCAAAGCTATTGTCATGGACTCCAGCAGCGATGAGGATGATGATGATGAGGAAGATGAGAAGGCGGGGGCCTCAGCTGAGGCTGAGGGTTCTGATACAGAAGACAAACCATCTGAGAAAGAGGAAGACCAGTCTGACAAGTCAGCGGAGTCTGCAGATGAAGATGAGGAGGAGGAGGAGGAGGAGGGGGAGGAGGAGGATGATGAAGATGAAAAGGTGAGGTTATCTGGGCTGAGCGCAAAACAGGAAAATAGTTTTTCTGCAAATTATCCAGATTTTGATATGAAGAAAAACCTGTTTTTACTGACATGAAAACAACAGAATTCTGCCTCCACTCAGCGCGTCGCTGTCGTTCGTGTCTGAACCAATGATTGACGAGGATTCAGTGACATCACGTTATTCTTCTTGGCTTTCATGCATTTATTGCACGACAGATTTTGGTGTTTTTCAGACAGTTGAGTTGTGAGTTGTAATGCTTGGCAGCACAGATGTTTGATTGGCTCCTGCTTGATCTCACTCACCCTAAATCCAAAATCTGTTTAAACAACAGCTGCTGATTAGAGGTGAAACAATGCACCGTGATTAAAAAATATGACAATAGGCATCTTGACACTGAAAAAATGTATCGCGATGCGACCTCCAACAGGCAGAGGGCACTCTGGGAGTAACCTCTGTTTTGCTTGACTGAGCTGTCGTTAGCCCTGATGCTATCTGGTCGTAGTGATCCAAAGTGGAGGAGGAAGGTTGAAATAGCTGACGCTCCAGCATCCTTTAACCCTCTGGGGTCGGTGGGTTGTATATGATCCCCAAATACGTTGTTTACAAAACATAAAAAAAACTTTTGATAGAGGAAAGCTGGTGACTTTTTTTTTTTTTTTAAATTTTATTTTTTTTAGCTGAAAGCTAGCAGCTGCACCGTTCGAATGAGCCCTTGCTCATCACCGGATCTCTTTCACAGGCTGAGTTCTGTCTCCTGGAACTTCAGTGTTTGTGTAAAGTTCTTAGAACGATAATCTTCTGTGATAAATCCAAAAGTGAAGGTTTTTGTTAATTATTTAATCCATTTTCTGTATCAAAAACAGCTTGCGGAAATGCACGGAAATGCAGTGCGTCTACTACTTCCACTTCCTGCCTACCAAAATAAAGTAAAAACTTTTTTTTTATATCTACTGTAGTCTATTTTTATCTTTATATTTTTGGATAAATTCTTTTGATTCCGTCTCTGTTTTGTTTTTCTTTCATCTTACTAGTCATATTACTATTTATACATTCAATTGACACTCATATTTTATTTTACCCTGGTATTTAGTCTACAGTAAGGAAATACAGTAAGAACCTGGCTACAAGAGATGTGATGTCAGAGACTTTATTTTTGCAATTTGCACGAATAAGGAACTGTGTTAGGAGTGGAACTGAACCGTGAGTTGATTGAATCGTTACACCCATACTGCTGATCCAATGTGATGGACAAACTTTTTGCCCGCTGCTGTTCACAGTTGATATTCATTTTGCTTGATGTCCTGTCTGCTCTATTTTTTACTTGGCTAGTCTGAACTGAACTGAAGCTGCATGAACTCAAAACATCTTAAATGCCCCCTGGTGGCTGGATGTTTGTGAAGGAAGCAGTTGATTCGGTATTCAGCAGAAATAGCAATTAATTGTGCGTCTCTGTGTAAAATAAATTCATGTTTTAGTGAAGAGGACCTGTGGTGTTTGACTGCCAAACAAACTTCTTTTTTTTAATATTTGAAATC
The DNA here is from genome assembly GCA_029822935.1 of Naso vlamingii. Lineage (NCBI taxonomy): Eukaryota > Metazoa > Chordata > Actinopteri > Acanthuriformes > Acanthuridae > Naso > Naso vlamingii. The sequence goes on along the minus strand of JAPQLA010000024.1, from coordinate 1,041,067 downwards.
CATGTTTGTTAGTTTGTAGTCTTCATTCATTATTTTCAGTTTTTAACCAAAACATTTTGTGTCAGCCTCCCAAATCAAAGTCCGGCAGAGGGAAATCAGCCTCCAAGAAGTCAGCACCAGTGAAAAGACAGAGGACACCAGTGAAGAAGACAGGTCCTCCCAAAAAAAGAGCGAAGAAGGAAGTTTCTGATGAGTCAGAATCTGACGTAGACAGTGAAGCAGATGAGAAGGTAAAACCAAGTCGAATACATAAGACATTTTTAAATTGTCCTTAAAATATTCACAATGGAAATGAAACAGAAAGCAGCCTTTAAAGATTCACTCAGTTTATTTATTTCTGATTTGTTTTTATCTCTCCTGTGTGGTTTTGATATTTTTATTTACACTCTCTGTTCCCAGCAGGTTTTCTTGTCATCTGTCACTCCTACAACCAGACTCTTGTAGTTTGTCTCTTAAATGTCTTTTGATCTGGATGAGCTGATGTTTGTTGTTTTACAGCCCAAAAAGAAGAAATCAGCTCCAGCCAAACCTGCCGCCAAAACCAAGAAGGCTGACAGCAGCAGCAACAGCAAAAACAACACAAACACAGGTGAAGTCGCATCATCGGAGATAAACTGACCATATCACTGCAATTTTGTATTTACCTAATAAACAACTCTGTAGCTTTGTGATAATCCAGTTTTTCAATGACCAAGATAAAATTTTGGAAAATAAAATTGACAAATGATTCTTTGTACAACAATAGATTTGCCAATATAACACAGTTAGCCACAATACTGTGATAAATATGAGATTTGATATCATGTGTTCGGCCAAAGAAGAAGAAAACAAATTAAATTCACTGGCACGATGAATAGTTAACCACAAAAACATGCAACAGAAGGATCAAATCTGGCTCAATAATAAATGTCAAGGTTTTGGTTTTGAAAGTGACCATTCTTAGCTGGAGCCTGAAGCATTTTACATGAAATACATTAGCCCAGCAGCTAGCAGACCTTTCTCTACTCATAGCTCAATAAGTTACAAGCATCATTAATGCTGTTCTTTGTTCCAGTTAATTCAAAGTGATATTTCACCGCAAAATTCTATTTTGCGTATCAGTTTCTCATCGTTAGCATCTTGAAGAATATAATTTTCTTTATTCCAGCGTTTCTCCACGATAAATGAGTTTCTAAAATGTGCGCTCCCTTCTGTTGGCAGTCTGTGGAGGTTCACTCTTGAAAACATCAAAACCATCTAAAAACGTCCGTCCAAAACTCTCAACAGCTTCATGTGGTTTAATCCAATCCTTGATCGTGTTGCAGGCTCAGTACTTCCAAAACACTTTGATTTGGGCTTGAAAGCTCCGAAATCCACCACATCTGATCCAGTGTTTTGTGTCGGGTGTTACGGTTATTCTCAACAGTGGTGAACGTCAGCTCGAATAAATATGGTTCTGTCAAAAACTGCAGACACTCCTCTCTGTCTGCACCTTGTACGTTTCCTTAAAAGTTTGGGTAATGCAGAGAGAGAAGTTTCTGCAGTTATTTTTGAGCCGGAGTTCACCAACGTTTAGAATAATAATAACCTGTGACACAAAGCATTGGATGGGATGTTTTTGATTCAGGAGCTGTTTAGCCAAAATCAAAGTGTTTTGAAAGTATTGAGCCTAAGACATCGTAAAGAAGACTTGGACTGTAGCACACGAAGCTGCTGGGAGTTTTGGATGGATGTTTTTAGAAGATTTTGACATTTTCAAAACTGAACCTCCACAGACTGCCAGCAAAAGGGAGCATGTGTTTTTAAAATCACCGTGGAGGAACACTGGAAGGACAAAAAAATTTAAATTGAAGACATCTAATGGTGAGTAATTGATACACAAAACAGAATTTTTGTGGTGAAGTATTTAAAGTTGACTTAACATTGTGGTTGAATTTCAGCCTGCATGCACATTTTTCAGCTGATATTTCTGTAAAAACAACAAGAACATGCTAAACATCTGCAGAGGGAAACGTCCAGTCATTGTGTTTCCTCAATATTTTATATCATGACAACTTTGTTTGACATGGTGTGTCTTTGGTCTTTGCAACAAATTATGAAAAGTATCAATAAGTATCAGTATTGATTATCAGTCTTCATAGAATCCTGCTGTTAGACACTGGGGCCATTTAACTGCTGTAACAGGAAATGTGAGTTAACCTGCATTAACAACGTACGTGTGTGCTTCTCACCGTGTCCAAACTGTATTTGAACGTAAAACAACATGTTCAGTCAGCTGGAAACTTAAAATTTGCTTCAAGTATAAATTTAAACACATTTAACCTGTGATAGACTTGTTGTTGCTGTTGTTTGTTTGTTTTTTGTTTTTGTATTTTATTGAAGTCTGGAGTTTTAGGAGCTGTTTCACTCCAGCGTCTCCTCACTTCCTCTGTTTTTACCTGCAGCACAGGACAGTTCAGACGACGACGAGCCGCTCATCAAGATGATTAAAAAGTCGCCGAGCGACGAGCAGCTGAAGGAGACGGTGCAGAGTCTGCTGAAGGAGGCCAACCTGGAGGAGATGACCATGAAACAGATCTGTCAGAGGGTGAGACGGGTCCTGCTGTTCGCACAACAACACGTGCATGAAACAGGGCTTTTAAGTTAAACATCATGTTGTCAGAGGGCTGTGAAATAATTTGTAAATTTCCAATAAAATTATGTTGTAAAGTTTGTCCAAATGTAATTAATTCAACAAGACTTGTGTCGGCTTTTTATTTTTTTTTAAATAAAGGTATTTGACACCTACCCAGACCACGATCTGACCAGCAAGAAGGACTTCATCAAACAGACCGTCAAATCTGTGAGTACACACACGCGCGCACACGCACACGCTCTTACCTCTGTAGCAGTTCATGTGATCACAGACCTGAATCAACAGTGGTGGCAGCTATAATGATGCTCGCTTTTTGAGTTATCATTATAAGTTATAGTATTACATTTCTTAAATTTAACTTAAAATCATTTAAAAAAAAAAGATTCAAGTATCAGGTCCTGATTTCAGCCTCACATCAAAGTCTGTGTAGAGGAATTAAAATTAGGGTTGTCTTATTAACATGAAATCAGTAGATGATTTTAATATTAGTGAATTTCCAAGATTCTCAGTAAAGGTTTTGATACCAGGAGGGAAAAATGAAGACCTGTGTACTTCATTATACAGTCCTTCATTTATAAACTGTTAAAAATTCAAATTCAAGTATTGAAGGATTCGAGAGCTTGAAACAAACGACAGGTCCACTGTTCCCGCTGGCTGTTGTTCGCTGACTCTCCTCCTGGTCGACATCCTTTAGAAGAATTATGAGATTTCAGCTCAGGAAGTTTAGTGACTGTAAGAAAACAGCACTTACACACACACACACACACAGGGTCGTTGGTTCAAGCCCCTGAATGGCAGCATCCATCTGGGTCGTGGAGTTGAAGAGAACTGTTTGCCTACCCTCATTTCACCTCTGAGTGCTGTTGAGCAAGGCACATATCACCAATAAAATGACCTGTTTATCGGCATCTCAGCCATATAAAATGTGCAATATAAACTTTGATGTGCTATACACATAAATTTAAATCTGCTAATAAATGTGAATACTTTCTAGTTTCTTTCGTCCTCTTTGACAGTAAAATAAATATCTTTGGTTTGTGAAATTTGAGGACATCAATGAGATAATAATGAATGAAAATCAACGTTACTTACAGCTCTAGCCAGTTGAGCGTGCTCTTGGTTAAATAAAGGCTGAATGTAAAGATTAAAAAATTAAAATAAACAAATATATCTCTTCAGCCACTAGATGGTGCTGTAGAGTTAGTGGCAAAGTTTGCACCCAGGCTCAGAGCACTTAATCAACTTAATTAACTTAATGTTGAATGTTGTGTAAAGTTTCAGTGATTTTTTTTTTTCCACTTACTGTCTGTTTCAACCTCCTGCATGACCCTCTGTGTTTCTTTGTGCTGTTACTTTTCCCATTATATAACATTATTTATATATATATTTATATATATATATATATATTTTTTTTTTTTTTTTAATTACATTGTCCAAAACTGGAGTAGCAGCTGAGTGGCAAGGCGTTATTTCCGGGGGGCAGCTGCCATCCCCTGCCCCCCCTTTGGGACACACATAAAGTTAGCTGTGACCTTCAAGGTCATCTAACATCTCTAACATGTACAAACATAACACATCTAACATGCCCTCCCTCCCGACCCTGCCGTTACCTGAGTAGTGTTATCTTCATCATCAGTCGAATTAAGTCCAGTTAACTTAAGCTACGTTACGTAACGTAACGTTAGTTGGCCATCAATATTTTGCCAACGTCTATTTAACTTGTAAAATCAATTATAAGTTATCTACAGCTAACAGAATCGACCTTTTTCTTTTTCTCCGATAACACGCTGCCCTATTTTTCACGATGACATTTTGTCTGACTCTGATCTGGTGCATCAGTGATGCTGTCACTTTCAAGACCTCGTGCTTGCAAGTAGTTAACGTCGTCCCCCACCGCTGCCGCTCTCCTCACTACACTGCAGGCTGTGCTGTGCAGGTGCAGAGATGCCTCTGAGTGGTGGTGGTGCGTTTGGAAAAAAAGAAAGAAAGAAAAGAAATTAGACGGAGCGACGGCAATAATTTAGCAGCAAATGAATGTAGCAGAAACACTGGTTGTGGTACTGCACAGTTTCAGTTTCCCTGAAAGCTTTCTGCTTTTCTCTTGTTTGATCATTGACGGAAAATTTATTTTTTTAAACTGTGGTGGCATGAATCAAGATTTTCTTCCTGTATAAAGAAGAAAACAGTGCGGAGTTGCCTCCTTTTAAATGTAGTAAATGAAAATACTCAAAAAGTCAAATTGTATGGCTGTACTTTACGTTACAACCTAAAGGGACTTTTAAAACATGAGGAATTGTGGGATACTTGTATCAAAATAAAAAATTTAATCGCTCTGAGTAGAGACAATGCTGGGACAGGAGATGGGCAATAATAAAGTGTGCAGTACCTACCTGTGACCAGCAGAGAGTGGTAGAGGTCAGATTGTTTGGTCTCCTGCTTAAAACTGCGGACGTCACACACACAAAGGCAGGAAACACCGGGTGTGTGAAGAGCAGAAAATCTCCAGCTGCTGAGTTAGACGATTTAATGCAAACAGAACAAAATGTCACCTGAGGATGGAAAATGTGGACTCATCACTGCATCCACATGGTTTCAGACCACGAGATCAAGCTGCTTCTCACAGCGTGAAAATACTCGTGGTTGTTAGAACAAGGCTAATAATGACACTGAAAACTCACTGATGTCCTTTTTAATGTAAGAGGAGAAACTAAGCCACCCACTCAGGACGACTTCCTCCCAATATAAACTTGGTCTCTGCAGCATGGTTTCCTTTCCAGCAGAGTTTTCAGCTGACCTGTGGCGGTGCACTGAGATCAGTAACAGGATGGATATTTTGAGCAGGCTTTTTATACTGACTGCACTGTGACATTTAACAGAGCAGAGTTCGCCTAAGTGTTGCTTCACTGCCACCACAGACCAGATACTGTAACTATGCAACCATGGTTGTAATGATGAACAGTCCTCTGTGAAAGAGGCCGTGTGCAAACATTCAGCATGTATTTGTTCAGAGTCCAGGATTAGTATTGAAACAGGATTAATGATGTGTCCTAAATCCAAACTAACCAGGTTTTAATGTGACTGTGAAACGTTTTCTGACAGACAGAAAACAACCAGCTGCAGTCTTTGGGTGTTTTCACACCTTCACTGTGGTTCATGTGGTCTGAATCAGCTGATGGGTTGTGACCAACGATGCACAATATCACCATGTTATTGGTACCAGCCGATATTGGCTTTAAAATTCATTATTGGATATCGCCCAGCATGCCGATATAATAATATATAATAGTACCGTTATTTTGAGGGTGGCAGGCTGAACAAATTGGGAACCCCTGTTTGAACTGGTGAATTAACTGTTTGGAGCGTCACACAACCTCAGCAAAGTGACTCGTTTCACTATCAGAGTTTAATCCAGGTACTTTGAAAAGTCTAGAGAAGCTTCACAATGACGAGAGTTAAAACAAGCAGGTGGGTTGACCACGCTAGCTCCATTAGCATGTGCTATGCTAACTCAGATTTACTGCTGCATAAGGTTTCAGGTGGAACTCGTGTTTGTGAATTTGGTTCTGCATTACGTTCATCAGTCTTAATACGTTATACTAGGGGTGGGAATCACCAGAGTCCCTATGACATGATGTTATTAAAACACCTGAGTAATGATACCATATTGTTATAACATTGCGATATGTCGGGTATTGTGAAATCACATATTATGATTTTCTCACTTTTTTGAACTGCAAATCATTTTCTCAAAGTGAAACTGTCAGCATCATCTGTTTCATCCAATATGATGCATTTTTCAGTCTTTTCATCTCCCCTTGATATTTTTTTTATTGCATTTTTAATCACCCCACCAGTGAGTGCTTAGCACCATCTAGTGGCCTGAAAAGTCAACTGATTTTTATTATTCTATTACATAAAAAGGTGAGTTTGTATTTGCGACATTAAGAATTTATTTAATAAAATATCAATATTTAGTATCAATAAATCAATACAATATCATCACGCAAAATATTGTGGTAATACGATGGATCAGTATTTTCCTCCACCCCTATATTATAAAGTGGATAATTATTATTACCGTGTATTCTCTGTACCATTCTGTGTACTCGACCCGTCACGTGTGAGTTTGATTCAAGTGAACTAAACGAGGCTGGCATGAAAACAGGCCGACACTGAAACGAAACGGTTCAGTTTAGGTTCAGGTTGGTTTATTTGTCCCCGTTAGCAGATTTGTTTTGCAGCCAGCTAAATAGTGACATCCATAATGACACGCAATGACAAAACAGATGTATCAGGAAAAAAAATACCTTAGAGGGAAAGAAAGCTAATTAGATTTACTAAAACATGATGAAAGTCCCTCAAAAAAACGATAAAAATGAAAAAAATGCTGAAAGTGCTAAAGGTTCCACCAATCAGGGCAAATAAGAGAAATATGAACCAATGAAATCAATAAAAATCACAAAAAAAGAACTTCTGGAATTTAGCCAGGTTAAAAAATACAATTAGGACTTGATTAAATAATTAAGTAAATAAATAAACATGTTTGTGCAAAACATGGCTTCAGCTTGTTCAGTTCAGTGATAGCAGCGGAAACAAAGCTTTGTTCTGCACCTTGAGACATTTGAAGTTTTGGGCTCTGAGTAGTTGTGATGTGCATCATTATAGACTAAACAATCCATGTTTTTGTAGATGTAAATGTTTTTTTTGTAGAGAAGATTTCATCCACATTACCCGTCCTGACGTTAACTTGGTGGGATTTTTTTAGTTCCTGTTTTTATTGAAAGGTGTTTTTTTTGTTTGCACTGTCACAGTCAGATGTTGTTTTTGTTGTTGTTTCATCATGTGTCTTGAATGTTTCCCCACAGCTCATCACATGAAGGCCTGAAGAAGAATGAAGCTGTAATCGCTCCAAAATGTCACGAGATAAACTTCAGTAGAGCTGTCAGAAGTTCAAGTTTCATTACTTTCATATTAGTTTGTTTTTTCATACAAAACTGTTTTATACGTTCTTGTTTTTTATTAATGTGACTTGCGCATAGATTTTGGTTCATCAGATTTTTTAATGTCCTCTAGATTCATGAGAAAAAAGAATTGAAGCTGAACTTATTTTCCTCTGTGTGAAGACAAAAAGTTGATTTTCGGTCATCATGTTTAATCAGTAAAAGTCAGAATTTTCTTTGTTAAAGCCAAAAATCTGATCTGACTTCAACTTTTTACTTTTGGATCAAACTTGTACATGTTTCAAATGAATGAAGCTATTTTTGATTTAACACACTTTAACTCATTTTGTCTGAACATTTTTGATTAAATTTCTTTGGTTGTTTTCATGTATTTGCTTATTAAAAATTAACCTTTTTCAACAAGGTTGGCTTGTTGTGGTTTATAGTTTCTATGCAGAATGATCCAGGGCTGGGCAGCAAAAAGAGAACATGTCATATTGAGATATGAGACTATATATTGTCTTTGATATTGAATATTGTTATATTGTGATCTGGAATAAATGCTGTTTTTTTTTCTTGATTTTATAGGCTGCATTGCAGTAAAATGAGGTGATTTTTTTTTTTTCAACTTGCCTTCATTCAGTTATATCAACATTACTGATGATTATTGGCAAAAAATTGAATTGTTTTAATTTTTTAAACCACCAATAGTCCTCCCTACAGTATTGTCACATCAGTGGGAATTTGGTCTTTAAAAAAAAAAAGTAATGTTGAATTCTGTCTTCCAGCTCTTGTATGATTGAAGTGCTTTTGAGGAGGATTAAAAACTGTGTAGCATATTTTCAGCCCATTTCACCAAACCCTGCTCTGAATATTTTTGTCATGTGTTCAGCTGAGAATAATTAAAGACATTTATTAGATATAAATGTAACTTATTAAGAAGATTTTGAAAAGTGAACTTTAGATGTCAGTCTGTTCCCTCCAGGGTGGTTTTACTCCAGCAGTGGTGCCAAGTAACGAAAAGTGCATTTACTCGGGTACTTCTGCTTGTGCACTAGTTTACGGTGGCTGTAATTTTGGTAACTTGAGTGAAAAGATACAAATAATTTCACTTGTTAGTTTTCGATTCACATTTGGAGGAGGCTGAAATTCACTTGTTAAACAGAAAAGCGGTGATGTTACTGAGTGAACAGAAGAGTGACAGTTGATTTTCACACACACCGCCTCCTCCACCCAGATCTGTTATCAGTCTGCTGCACACACACGTCAGCGTGAAATGTTTTTACAGGCTTATCTCTCCGGCACATCCTCTCTTTTTCAAAAAATGTAAAAATTCCAACAAAGAATTTCCTTTTGCTCTGCTTGTGTCTGTGAAGTGGCTCCACATCCAGCCTGTATTCAGCCTCGGAGGAAAGACTGCGGACAGAATCAGTTTAATTTTCCTCCAGACAGACGCTGCAGACAAACTTCAGGCAGAATGTCTTCACAGATGCGATGAGAGGAGAGAGAACAGCCTTTCACCAAAGATCGACTGATTTTACTCGGTTATCTCATATATAACCCTGGCGTATATCCTGACTTAAAAAACGAAAGTGAAAGTATTTGAGTTGTTTTTTTTCGCGGTTCTTTCTAACTGCGTCAGTTCTTCCAGCCGCGCGCATCGACGGTTGTTCGGTAAGTTGTCACACTAATAACTAACAAACTTGGATGGAAAATGGAATTTTACAGCAAATTAACGATAGAAACAGGTTGTTGTAAAGTTGATGTTTGATAGTTTGCACCCGGAAAGACGCGACAGAAGAACCAACGAAGCACGAAGATCTTTTTTCAAAAAAAAAGTATTTGCGTGTTTTGTGCGGTGCGGATGCGCAGGTCACGCCCCACTAGACTGTTTAGTTAAAAAAAACTTCGTATTTCGTGTTCGGTTGATTACTTGACTAATTTTTCTACAGAATTTGCAGGCTTGTTTTTTTTTTTTCCATGCTGATGAATCGATTTGGATCGAACTTGTTTCAGAATGTTTCGTATTGACAAAATGTTAAAAGTGCGCAGAGGTTTTTCTCTGAACATCATTTTCAGTTGTCCCGTTTTGTTCTTATTGTGGGGAACAAAAACAAACATCCGGAGGAAGCCGCCCAGCTGGTCTGTTTTTTCTGCTGCAGACTCCTGTGATCTGCTGATCTGCTTTTGCAGTTGTCAGTTTGACTCTGTTGTTTCTTTCTCTTTTTTTTTTGATAGACCCTGTTTCATTTTCACAATTGATGTTTGATGTTGTATTTCCAGTAGTTGTTGACATTGTCTCTGTCTTGCCTTGTATATTTGTGATCAAGTTTGGAGAATAAAACTTCTGCAATGTAGGGGACGCAACAGAAAAAGCTCATTTGAATGAGGCTGAGTAACATTTGTGTCGTAATTTCATGTGTGGCAGAATATTTTTTCCCATCTTTGTATATTCTAATGAAAAGCCTCTTCATCAGTTTAGAATATTAACCTGTTCGAAAGTGTCTCAGTGTTCCCTTTCATTTAAATCACATAACTGACAGAGCAGCACTTTGCCATCAATAGAGAAACTTTTGGGTGAATTGATGAGCTGTGATCCCTGTTTGTCAGTAATCACTCTGAAACTTTAAACCTGACGTTTCTCAGGCATGTTCTGGAGTTGAAGGAGAATCTGTTTTCTGTAGTTTCACTGATTTTATTGATGTTTAGTGGCGATAGCTGACGTAATGACGCCCTCAGTAAGTTACACTGAAGTGACCACTGCAGCAACTCCAGCTGTTGGTAAGAAACCCGACCACAGGGACATGAAACCTTCATGCACCTCCTCCGAAAGTGTGTGTTTCACTGCTTGACCAGCTCTCACACCACAACCCTCTGTTTGTTTTACTGTGTCGCCCTCTGGTGGCACCTCAGGGTAAAAAACTGTGCTTTGTCACCCATAACCCAACTGAGCTTTGAGCTGCATGCTGATATTAGTATATTTTATTAACACACTAAACTTCATTCACTTGCATTGATAATGAGGAATTATTAGAAACATTTGTCAGTAGAGCAGAATGTCATCACACAAACTACCACTGAGAATCGTTGGTGAGACAGAATTAACTGCACGGCTGTTGTGCGTTTCATTGTTAGGCCTTTCCTGTTTTTCAGTAGCTCACTTCTGCTTTACATATTGAGAGAACATTTAAATAAAATAATGTTTCACTAAACTACTTCTCAAAATGTCCTTTCACAGGTCGTGCAGTTGTTTCGCAGCCTGAGAATGTTGAGCTGTTCTGCAGAGTTTTCTAAAGTAAGTGCATCGTTTCTACACAATTTTTGATTTTATTTATTCTCCTGAGCTTTCAGTTGTTTTAGAATAATGTGCTTGTTTAAAATCATCTCTACATTACACATAGTACTATTGAAACAGCTCAGGGAAAAGGCAAATGAATGCATGTAGGTATATTTCCTGTACTGCTTTTGGTTGGTCCAGGTCAACACATTTGGGTAATGATCACATTAATGTGTCATTCTTTGTGAAGGTGTTTATGTTTGGCTGCTTTGTGTTCACATTAGATATCGTTTAAAAAAAAAAAAAAAAAAAACAACATTAATGAAATGAAATATTATTTGTGCAGCCAAGAAGAAAACCCAAACCCAGGGAGCCGGACAAGAGGAAACAAAGGCAAGTACCTTCATCGCATTCAGGCAATGAAGAAACCACGGAATAAAGAAAACAGAAAGGAAATAAACAAATGCAAATGTTTGCTTTGGTTATAAGAGGAGCAGATCTGCAGCTGGTCACATTCTGACAGGTTTCAGAACAACTGACTGTTTCCACATCCGACACACTGAAACAGTTTCTTCCTGCAGTTTTTTCTGCTTTCTCTGAAAAACGTAAGTGCACTATTCCCTCTCTCTCACTGCAGCTGCACTCAGCTTGTCTTGACCACATTGTGAGACACATTTTGTGTCATTTTGGTTTATAATGAAGCTCTCAATAGTTGACAGGAAAGCAGACTAAAAAAATTTTTTGATGTCTGCAGTGTTGTTGAAATCTATCTTTTAACTTAGTGAAGGTCTGTAACAACTTCAACCTTACCCAATGTAACATCCAGGGAAAGTCTCCGAGGTGCGAACGGATAACTTGTTTGGACGCGTGTTCTTGTGTTAATCAAACAAACAAATGTCCAATGCGCTGTATCTCTTTTGGATTTGACGTTCCATTTATTCACTGTTCAGTTCAGCACACCAGTAGCTTACTGCATTATTGTCCATTCAACAAAACATTCAGGATTCTGTTCATCATATTCACCTGAAGCACGTCAACACACCGACACGGTCAGAAAGCTGTTGGCCTTCTCATCACACACACCTGGGCCTCATCACCTGGAGCTGAACTTATGCATTTCCTGCACCAATGCTCCACCCAGTGTTTGAACACAAAAACTGCACGTACATGCATACAGTGTATGACCAGTGTATATAACATGAAAATAAAACAAGACAAAAATTACACTATGGCTCTAACAGGTGTGAAGATGACTGAAGGTGGAACTCAGAGAGGATCAGCAGCTTCAACAGTCAGTTTAATGTCAATGAAGAGTGACTGGTCCAAAGGATCTCCTCCATAT
>JAPQLA010000024.1:1011333-1025351 GCA_029822935.1 Naso vlamingii | reverse complement strand
CTGTCTTGTTTAAAGTTGGAATGGTGTCTGTAGCATAAAGTATGTTGGAGCAGAAAGGTTTCAAAAAGCAGAGGTTATGAAGAGCATTTGAAGCAAATTCCCATAGAGTTACATTATAAGAAAAGTATGAAAAAGTATTAATATTATAAAAAGTATATGGGGCAGAAAGAGAAAAGTCATAGCAGGAATGTCCTGAAAGAGCTGAACATTTTGATAGTTGAATGGTTTTAACAGCACAAAGGATGCAGAAGTAGTTAGAGGCCAAAAAACGTATGACAGAAGGATAGTAAGTATAAGGAACTGAAGAACAATATCAGTGAAGCAGCATTCACACTAATAAGAGGAAAGATAAGTGTGAGGAATAAAAAATAAATAATTAAAACAAAAAATGTAAAAGCCAACCTATTGGCTGTTCATGTCACTAGCTTTGCCAACATGATAGGCTTATTGTGGGCTGGAGAGAGTGCACCCTTGAGTTTTATCTGTTAAATGATTGGCTGTTAGCCTGTCAATCGTAGTACACTCTGTTATCTAGGGACATGATAGGCTGTTTATGAGCCAGTGCGGAGAAGTGGTTTTTTTTGTTGTTGTTTTTTTTATGCATTCGTGAATTTAACTATCACACTTTCTGTTGAATTAATTTTTTTATTGTATTGATGACGTGTCTATCGCCAATGTATATCGCTGTTGTTTTATAGCCCAGGCCTACATCACATACTGCAATAATGAAAATTGTGCATTCGTTTTACGAAGGCCCAACTAATATGGAATTTTTGGGGCCAATGACGACACGGTTATTAGGGAGCAAGAAAATTCTGAAATCCTATATATCAATACTTGTGATAAAGATATGTGATTGAGGCAGATATCTTACATTTTAACAAACTTGAGTCCAAACATCAGTGCACTGAACAGGAAGCACTTCATTTATTACTTATCATATTATAGACTGTCTACTGTTGGACAAACTATGTAATTACACCAATTTAAATCACTAGTACAAGCATTATTCCTGGCTTTAAATTTTTTTTAGCATCGGTGCATGTCTGCGGACATCATGCTGATGCCAAAATATCTGCGACAGGCCAATATCAGCCAATAATATCAGCAAACCGTTTTATCGGTCAGGCCCTACTTTTTACTACATTAAGAGGAGGGAAATGTCCCCCCAAAATAATTTTTAATTTTGAAAGTGTGCTGAAATTGTCATATGGTACATTTAGAGAAAAATCCACCATAGTCAGAAAGCAGGTTGTCATCCAAGTAATGAATTGTTTTAGCTAATGATTCTATTAATAAAATGAATAATATCTGCTATATTAACGCTTTGTAGATGATGTGTTCAATAAACAGAGAAAAGCAAAAAAGTGTTATTTTGTTTTCCAATCTGTAGGCAAAAGTCAGCAAGTGTCAGTACACTCACAATCATACCAACAAACTTTAAACAATTACAAATTAACACTGTCTGTCAGTTGTAAAGTATAACACTAAATCTTCAAATAAAAATGATTTTATTCATCATTTTATTTTCGTTGGACTGTTTACCTCGAAAGTTATAATAAAAACCAATAACTATTTTAAAAGAAAATGTTTTGGGTAAAAATCTTTTTTTTTCAGGGGCAAAACTACAAGAGAAAGTCCACAGGATCAAGACACCTTGAAGGTAGGCAGTTATATTCAATAATCCTCTAATATGCATTATGCATTTTTTTGTTGTTGTTTATTAATACCCTTTCTGCTAGTCACAGAGGTGAAATTTTGTTGGTCACAATAAACTTACAGCCGGAATCTGTGGCAGATTTGTTGCAGGATGCTGATTGATTTCTTTAGGGAACTTGACCCAAAAACACTTTTGATGTTGCATATAGTAGTGTTATTGTAGTGATTGGGATTGAAAAGAAGAAGTGATTTTATTTTAGAACTAGTTTCAAAATTGTCTGATCCATCAGAATCATATGTGTCCAAGCTCACTTTTTACTTTTTATCTTTAAATTGACAGTTGTTTTGTCAGTTTTGTCATGCAAAACAATGACATCAGTCTGATGTGATTGAGCTCTAAGCCTTTTTCTACTCTATTGCTATACTGCTCAGTGTTACACAAGATAAAATAGCTGCATTGATGCTAAAACCCTGTGTAGATCTACTTGTTTTCATACAGAAAAACGATCAATAATCAAAGAATTAGACTGATAAGCAGAACAGATAGTAATAAAATCTAAACAGTGTAATAAACTTACATCGGTTCTTCTCCCCTATGCATTAACAGATACTCTCAAATAAAACAGTGATGCAAGTTGAACTACAATGTAGGGAGCAACACTCTGGTATTTGACAATATTTAACAGTTTAACAGAAACAATTATTGTCTTTGTTAGGTGTTTGACTCTAAAGTGATGGCTTTTGTAAGGAAGGCGCTAAAAAGGCACAAGAAGGTCCTCTCTGTAAAACTCAAAGGATTGTCTGAGGAAGATGAGGAAGAGGATGAACTTGATGATCAACCTCTTGAGTTTGATGGAGAAACAAATGAAGCATTCCTGAAGATTGCCCTTAAAGTGCTGAGGGCCATGAATGAAAATGATCATGCTAACACACTTGAGCAAAGTAAGAAACTGCATTTATTTCACTGGTTTGTGTTTGTTAGCTGAGCTGACTGAGGCTCATCACTGATGTTTAATTAATGTTTTACCAGAAGTTTCTCACCAATCTCACATTTTCTCAAGTGTCCATAAAAACTTGTCTCATTTGAAACAGATCAGATGAACACCTATGAATTTTGTTGTTGTGCTAAATGTGCTAACTTAAAGCACAAGCTAGCCAACTTTTAACTGAAATTGATTAATTCTGAGCTTTATTGTGACCCACTAGTGGTGAATACAAGTATTATAATGAGTATAACAACCCAGTGAGAACTGATGGGATAAGGGACAAGCAAGATGTACACATAACAAATGAATCTTGTTATTGCTTTTTTGCATTTCTGTGCTGTTAGGTCATTATGGAGAACTCATCATGTACCAAAAGAAGCAGAAATTGTACCTGGAGGAGAAAAATAAATGTTTATTGGAAGGAATAGATACACAACATTGGCCTGTGCCTCTTAAAAAGATTTACACCAAGCTCTATGTGATTGAAGGGAACAGTGAAGAGGTCAACAATGAACATGAAGTGAGACAAATTGAGACAGCATTTAACAGACGAAAGTCTTTTGAAACTCTGATCAAGTGTGAGGACATCTTCAAGCCCTTACCCAACCAACAAGGCACACCAATCAGGATGGTGCTCACCAACGGAATAGCAGGCATCGGTAAAACTGTGTTGGCACAGAAGTTCATGCTGGACTGGTCAGAGGGGGTAGCCAATCAAGACATCCAGCTCGTGTTTTCACTTCCTTTTAGGGAGCTGAATTTGCTTAAAAATGAAAGACGAAGCTTGATGGAGCTTCTGTACGACTTCTCTCCCGGCTTGAAAGAATCTGGAATTGTAGACCTGAAGATGTGCAAGGTTCTCTTTGTACTGGATGGTCTCGATGAGTGCAGACTCCCCCTGGCTTTCCAGACAAATGAGAAATGTTGTGAGGCTACACAGTCAGCCTCAGTGGATGGGCTGCTGACAAACCTTATCACAGGTAACTTGCTCCCAAAAGCTTATTTGTGGATAAGTACTCGACCTGCTGCAGCCAGCTGCATCCCTGGAAAGTATGTAGACCGCATCACTGAGATACGTGGCTTCAACAACCAACAGAAGGAGCTATACTTCTACAAGAAAATTGAGGATGAAAACTTAGCCAAAAGAGTGATAGCAAACATCAAGTCAAAAAGAAGTCTCTACATCATGTGCCATGTGCCAGTGTTTTGCTGGATTTCCTCTGTTGTCCTGGGAAAAATGTGTGCCAAAGATGGAGGAGGAAAAATACCCAAGACTTTGACTCAGATGTACATCCACTTCCTGGCACATCAAACTGCTCTGAGACATGCCAAGTACAGTGAGGAGCAACAGCCGCACTTCCAAGGGAACAACGAGGTGATCATGTCACTTGGCAAACTGGCCTTGCAGCAGCTGGAGAAAGGCAACCTGATCTTCTATGAGGATGATCTTAGAGAATGTGGTATTGATGTGAAAGAAGCATCTGTCTACTCAGGAGTGTGCACTCAAGTCTTCAGGGAAGAGTCCTGTATGCAGCAGAAAGTCTTCTGCTTTGTGCATCTGTCTGTCCAAGAGTTTCTGGCAGCTTTGTATGTCCATGTGACGTACAGGGTCAGTGGTGTGAACCTCTTGTTGGATGAATCTGAACAGATGGCCCAAACCAAGACTGTGTCTGACCTGCACAAAGCTGCTGTTGACAGAGCCTTGAGAAGTGACAACGGTCACCTGGATCTCTTCCTGCGTTTCCTCCTTGGACTCTCTCTGGAGTCCAGTCAAAGTCTGCTCAGAGGCTTGGATATTCAGGTAGAAACCTGCGACTCCCAAAGTCTTGAGGAAACCATCAAGTACATCACGGAGGAAATAAATCAGAATGATCAGCCTAAGAAGTACATCAATCTGTTCCACTGTCTGAATGAGTTAAATGACCACTCTCTGGTGGAGGAGATTCAAAGCCACTTGGACTCTGACCGAGACCTTGTGACGGATGAATGGTCTGCTGCTCAGTGGGCTGCTCTGGTCTTTGTCTTGATGACCTCACCCGAGAGGCCAGAAGAGATCCACCTCAAGAAATACTCCAGAACAGAAGAAGGCCTTCACAAGCTCCTGCCAGCCATCAAAATATCGAGATCAGCAAAGCAAGTGTCCTTTATCATTGCCTAATTTCTTAGTTTTAACAAGTATTATCTGATCTTTTTAACCACTCAATATAGATTTTAATAACAGGTAGACTTTTGCTTTCTGTTTGTCAGGTTGGATGATTGTAACCTCACTGCAGACAGTTGTAAGGTTCTGTCATCTGCTCTCAGCTCAAGCTCTAATGAGCTGAATCATATAAATTTGAGTGACAACAGCTTACAAGACTCAGGAATCGACCATTTTGTCATTGGACTTCAAAGCCCAAACTGCAAGCTGAAGACGCTGAGGTGAGTCGATGCAGAAGCTCACAGAAATGTGACCAGAACATGTGGAAACGTCCCCACACTGTCAGTGGTGCAGTCCAGTGACAGAGGGACTCAAAAATAATTTGACCAAATTTCAAACTATTTGTTTGTCCCTTCAGACTGAACCGATGCAGTCTCACCAAGAGCTCTTGTGAAAAGCTGGCGACAGTCCTGAGCAGTCCCTCATCACATCTTCGAGAGCTCGACCTGAGTGACAACGACGTTGGAGACTCGGGAGTGCAGCTGCTCTCCACTGGACTTCGAAATGTGTGCTGTAAGCTGGAAACCCTCAGGTAACACTTGTGAGTTTTAATCCATGTTCAATGTTCATGAGGGGTATCGACTGCCAGTTAATGGTAGATTGTGTCACTCTGTCACAGGTTGTCGTTCTGTAACATCACAGAGAAAGGTTGTGGATTCTTGGCCTCAGCCTTGAAGTCCAACCCATCCCACCTAAGCGAGCTGGACCTGAGCTACAACTTCCTTGGGGAGACCGGAGTGAAGCTCATCTCTGAAGCTCTGGAGGGAGAACGATGTCAGTTAATTAAACTCAGGTACAGAACACAGCTGACATTGTTTATTTGTTGTTGTTTGGTTGTTTTGCATGATTTTGCCAGGGAAGTAACAAAAGCTAACGTGTTTCTATTTGCTCCACAGAGTCGATCACAGAGCAGAGCACTGGTTTAAACCAGGACTGAGACAACGTGAGTACATTCCTGAGGAGGGTTGTCACGATACCAAAGTGAATTTCCACGAAATTATAGTTGTTGGCTATTCAACAATGGCAGCTGCAAACCCCTTTGTATGAAATTTTCTCACCTTCAATTCTTTGAAAAAATCAGTGGCTCTGTCTTTGAGGTGTTTCGCTGTGTTGGAGTGTTTTCTCCTTTTTTCTGGAAACTTCAGTGTTACCGTTTGCACCTGCATCGAACACAAAACACCTCAATACACAACTGTTTTTTTCCCAACCTGCAAAGGCAGAGCTCTGACACTAATGTGAGCCAGCTCACACGTGTTTGTCTACCAACTGGTAGGATCTCTTCTTCACCGCAGACTTGAACACTTGTTAATCGTGTACTGCCCCTCTCAGTTCCGTAGGAATTTGTTCCAGTCTGCTGAATGCAAAATCGTACATCCAGTACCTACAATACCGTAGAAAAATGGTTGCTGTCGTATTTTTAGACTGTTGGCTTTGACTTGGTACCGAAGTATCATTTCTGATGACATCCCTATTCCTGAGCAAAAGTCAGTTAGAAATTAAGTCCTTACCTTTGTGTTGATGCTTGTAACTGAAAATGAACATTTTTATGTGGTTATGGGAATATTTTTCATGGACTGAATCAAACTCATAGCTGTAAGCAATAATGCAGGAGGAGGTGTCCTGATACACAGGATGGCATCAAGGTGAAGAACTGAGATTTTGTTTGTAATATGTTACTGTGATCAGACAATGGCCACTTTCACCAGATAAGGAGGCTTCTGGAGGCTGGTAGATCCTCCTCCCAGATTCAAGTTTGAACTTCTCATTACGTTAGTGTACCAGTGAGTAAATGGCAACATAGAAAGAAATACTGGTCTTGTAGTTAGGCTTGGGCAATATAGACCAAGACTTATATTGTGGTATATTTTTAAGTTTAGTGGTGATGAACAAAATGAATCTCAGTATTTTCTATGGAGGGGCCAGATTTCTGTTTAAGTCAAAAAGCATTTTATGGTTGGTCGAAATGGAAAGAATTAAATGTTAACAATTTTTTTAATACCTGTATATGATATTATAATATTATTGTAGGAATGACTACTGTTGCTGGCATATAATGATTTCCAAAATCTAAGAGAATATCTCGTCTCGTATCTCAATATTGGTATGATATCTATACATCACCCAGCCCTGGGTACCTGCAGTTTGATATATCTTGAGTACTGATTAGACAGTGATCACATGGTTGACCTGATCTGGGTTTAACACTTCCTGATACCTTGACACTTGCCAGCCAATAAGAAACAAGTACCATCTAAATCTGTAGCATAAATTGCTCCTCTACACGTCTAACTCCATGACTTCTTCCTGCCAACAGATGCTTGTGAGCTTACAATGGATCCAAACACAGCTCACAAACTTCTCATCCTCTCTGACAACCAAACAGTGAGCCAAGGCAGTGAGGAGCAGCCATATCCTGATCACCCTGACAGGTTTGACCACTGGACCCAAGTCTTGTCTGCAGAAGGCCTGAACAGCCGCTGTTACTGGGAGGTGGAGTGGAAAGGCAAATGGGCCGCAATCGGAGTGACATACAAGGGCATCAGACGCAAAGGACTAGAACATGACTCTGTGATGGGATACAATGAAATATCTTGGAGTCTGCACTGTTCTGGGTTAGGCTACCGTGCATTTCATAATTTTGTGAGCATAGTCCCTCAAGTCCCTGTGGGTGATTCCTGCAGACTGGCTGTGTATCTGGACTGGAAAGCTGGCATTTTGTCCTTCTACAAAGTTTCTTCTGGCACGTTGCTGACACACCTGCACACCTATATCACCAAGTTCACTGAGCCTCTCCACCCAGTCTTCAGGGTGTGGGGTAAGGGCTCCTCGCTGAGGCTGTGCCAGATGAAATAATGTGTCGGAGAAAAGACTGAATGACGGATGCACTCAGTTGATAACTGAACAGTCCTCATTCACATCAACATTGATCAGAGTAACTATCAAAATGATCAGCTGTAGGTGAGGTGTTATTTCACCACAGTATTAATATCAAAATAATTAACATTCACATTTACCTGTATTTAAGAGCAATATTATGCAAAAACAGCTTAAAATAATTTAATATTAGGACAAATTTAAACTACCAGTATTTTTATACAATACTAAACACCTCAAAAAGGCAAAATGGAGGTTAAAAAATAAGAATGCAGGTAAGAATTTTTAAAAAAGTGTGTCAGTTTTATGAGTTACTAATACCTACTACATTTGAAACTGTTTATATACGATACGTCTTAACAACAATACAATGTGTATTGCGATACAGGGTCGGCAGTACGATACAAGAACGATACAGGCTCATGTAGAGCGATATGATTCAGTGACTAGAAATCAATGTGGGAACATTTTTTTGCCAAAAACAGAGGAAAAGAAAAAGTATGTTTCTGTGCAGTGGTAGAGGAGGTCAAACAGAGGAAAAGCTCGATACTCTGAACTCCACAAACATTCAGTTCAAGGCCTCGATTCAGTCTGTGTGGACACAAACGCCGACTGAAAATCTCTCGTTCTCCTGCTGCTCCCTGCCGTGATCCACCATCATCTGAAGAGACGTTGCTGACACAACACACATGAGCAGAACATCAGAGAATGACCCGGAGTAACCTTTACAATTATTTACTATTATAACTGAGAAAAAAACATCCACGTAGCAACGTTTGACGAGCTAAATACAAGGAACTAATTCTTAGTATCGATACAATCCAGTTTTGTTTTAAAAAATTATTTTAGATCAATACAAATCACACTAGAAGGACGATTTGATGTTTACCAATTGATGAAGTTTGATCGTAAGAATATAAACTGATGCATCAATGTATCGTTACACCCCTAGCTATATGGTTATGTGACGTATCTTTTGTACAAAAAAAGAAAGTTACTGATATTTCTTTGTTATGCACATTTGTGTTGTTTTAAACAGTGTATCTTTATAATCCCAGTGCTTTTACATGAGGCTTAAGCTTTAGAGGTGAATATTAAGAGTAGCTTCCAGACTTAAGAAGCCGGATCAGTAAGTGTATGTGAGTGAGACGAAAAGCATGTCAGGTTGGAGTATTTGGTAGCGCCAATCCAACAGGGGAGTTCTTGCAGTACTATGGTTGCCTGTTTTTAGACATTATTGTTAACTCTGTTTCCATTCAGTGCCTCAACTCTAAGCAGTCATTGAAGAGCAGCAGGCAGATTGAAGGGTTTTCACAAAATCCCATACTACGGAAATATCTGGATTTATGTAATAATAATCCCAATGCTGCAAGTAGTCTAGCAGTAATGACAGCATTAGGTCCATGAGCGTCAGCTTGTTCTCGCGCTGCAGCAGAAAGCTTCACCGTTGGTCTTTCGGTTTCCAGTTTGTTGTGCAGCTGGCAGCAGAGAGTCCTTCAGTTTGAAGGTAAAGAAATAAAAATGTGAGGAGGATGTACCTGAAGAAAGAAGTGGAAGCTGAGTGAAGATGTTTGTGACTTTGTAAAAGTTGAAGTGTAGTTCACAAGTTCACATTCTGGTCTGTTTACTGTGTTTTTTGCTGAGTTACAAGATTTTGTTGTAATTTCCTGAAGATGTGAAAGTTCAATTCTTGATCACAGGGTAGTTCCTTCCAAATTTAACAAAAATCTATATGATTTGTGATCATATTGTAGTTCATATTTTTTTACTTTTTTACTTTGCAAAAATAAATATTAAACATACTTTTTTTTTACTATAGTCTACATTACTTTTTAATATTTTTTTTATCTGAGTCATTTTTGCCAACACCAGTGAACTTTACTGTTACCAGAATTATACATTTTTTTTTACTTCATAGCAACTTTTGATGATTCATATATTCACATTAATCTTTATATGTCACTGTTTTCTTTTTTTTTTTTTTTCAATCTTCTTAAAACTCATTCTACTTGTTATGATTTTTGTTTATTGGACAGAATTATAACACAGTATAAGTAAATAAACTCACCATATTTACACATTTGTTGGTGTAGCAGTGAAACATTCTTTTAAAAACTAGATAGAATCAGAGAAGGAATTTTTATATTCTGCACAAGACAAACGTTTTCACAAATACCCATAACACGTTGTTTTAAAATGTTTTATTCTAATGGACAAAAAAAGCAAAAGTTGTTCAATTTACAACGATATGAAATAAAGAGTTAATTCACTGCAGTTCACCATATTGTGTGCATCATGTGTACTTTTTAGCCTGAGCGTGTGCTCTGGATTCATGTAAAAATGTGTATTTACCATGTTGAGTAAAAGTAACACATGAATGGAAGCTGGGATGGAGCTTAATTGTTTTCCTTAATTCAATACCAGTTAAATTTACTGTTTCTAATTGTTTAGGTTTATTTTTGGTTTAGAACTGCCCACGTGTCTTCAAAATGTGTTTTAGGTTGAACCACTTCAATACATTTCTTTAGGATTTTAGAAGAATATAACGCTTAGATCTTTATATTGATCATTTATTCTATTCTATTTGTCATAAGTTTTTCTTTTTGCAAGTTTATCAGTATGATTGACAGTTTGGGAAACAGGTTTCTTGTGGGACTGAAGAGTATTTTCTTGGTTCCAGCTGTGATTCAGGTGGTTCTCCTCTGGCTCTAAACCTGTGGTTTGCATCGTAGTGTTAGTATTTTCTGTGGCCTTTTTAAACTGTAGCAAACCATCAGATCTTTACATTTCAGCCACATTATAAAACTGCACAACAAACATCTCTGCACAGCACTTTATTCAGACCACTACAGGTGAGAACAAAGGAACAAACCTACCAGCAAATGGTTCATTGTCACTCTCCTGAATCCCCAACTGAACTGAAGCTAACCTTTAGCCGAATGCAGTGATGCAAAACGTGCAGCGTCAACTGAGAACAAGATACAAACAGATTCAAACTGTTCCTACAAAACGATAAACCATGAAAGTGAAAGAAGCTGTAACTCTTTAAAATGAAAGCAGGTTATTGATGAACACACAAAGTTGACCTGTGGTGATTGGAACCTCTTTAGAGATACACAATGATAAGCTTTAATTACGTATGTCTCCAAAATTAGATGCACATTCTAAAACTGCACACTCCACATGTATAACACGTGATGTCACTATATAAAAATATCAGGGGTGTTTAATACATGAAGACACATTTTGAGGCTCTTTCAGTAAATGAAGCTATGAAAAGGAAAAGAAAATATTTTTTCCCACTGCCCCCCATATTTTCACTCCACTTTTCATTAGAGGTCAGGAGGGCGTCCGAGCAGAGGGATGTGCAGAAAACTGTCCCGTCACAGGTTTGATTTCCCACAGTCCACCTGGCAGACGTGTTTTAAGCTCCTTGGACTGCTGCAGCGCTGCGTGACTGAACTTTACATGTGACAATCATTTCATCGTACAGAAGAGTTTAGAACAAAAGGAGCTACTGTAACGTTTTTCTACTCTTCGTTCTAAAACAAAACAAAACATGTATTTGCAACATTTATTTAAAATCAGAGGAAAGCATTTGTATATTCACATAAAAGTTGTTTTTCACCAGAATAACTTATGAAGAACTGTACCCAAACTTCAGAGTTTTCACTTTAATTTTTTGGATCTTTGCAAAGGAAGCCAACATGTTTAATTTCAGCACTGTGTTTGTGTGCACTGCAAATGTAAATAAGTCCTGCCATAAGTCACATAAGTCACACTAAAGCCTGGTCATATTCCAGACCCTCTACCCCGCAGTGGATTAGACCATCAGGAAGGTTAACGTTTGCCTAAACAACCACATGGTCCATTTATCCTTTTGAAACATACTGGATGGAAAAAATAAAACCTGAATCACATCTTTGTATTGGTACGACATGTTTTGTGAGTGTGGACTGGGCTTATTGTTGCCCCTTGTGGCCATCAAGAGAACAGCAACCACTACGACTACATCAAACATCAAGTACCAGTGGATGTTTTCAGCTCTCCGGCCTCTGGGGGCAGCAAAGAGCCCATTACAGCTTGGTTCACCTGAATGAGGTGCACCTCAAAACGTTCTGACACAAGGGATTTCATTTAAGTGTTTTCAAACAGTTATTTCAGTTTTACAAGATAAAAAATGTACAGAATGATGACTAATTTGTTTCTTAGGTGAATGTTCATCTAAGTAACTTCTGATGCATTTCTCACGGATGCGTTTCTGTGGGACTTCCTGAGACTCGTCGCAGTGGATGAGAGATCCAGAGCAAGACTAAATAACACTTTCCAAAGCAGCACAGTTGCAACATAACAAACCAGAACAGAACTTTGAGCATCGGTTAATATTTTTGTCTTTGGAGCTTGGTGCTTTTTATTTACATGGTGCTCCCATCATGAGTCCAGTTTGATTCTGCTGGTTTTCTTCGTCACTGACACAGAAACACCTTTACCCTCCATTTTCAGCGTCTGTGTTTTTGTCTGTCACTGATCCTTCATCCTCCTGCAGTTTTTGCAGTTCTTTCCTTTTAGGGCGTGCTGACTGTAGCAGCACTTCCCTCCCTGTTGTGAAGTCTGAAAGCTTCCAAGTTTCTTTTGTTTAACAATTAAAAAAACAACCAGAAGGTGGCGAGTCCTCTGACAGATCTGCTGCAGATGACGAGGACCGGAGACGTGCATGGAGAAACCACCTCAGCCTTGTCTCCCTCGTCAGCTTCACTTCCGCTCACTCATGTTTCTCCTCAGTTCACGTCTCCTCTTCCTTCCTTTCCTTGATGTCTTCTCTACTTTGTTTCCTTTTTATATCATTGTCTTTCCTCCTCTATGAGTCAATCCCTCTTTCTTCTCTGCTCCTGGTTTCCTTCTCCTCTCTTCATCTCCAACTGTCCGTCCTTCCTCATCCTCCTGTCCGAGGTTTTGTCATTGGCTCTCGCTCTCTCCCAGTAGCCAATAGGTGGTCATCTTTCCTTTGCCCTTGACGTCGATCTCTCCTCTCAGCTCCAGCTGGAAGCAGTTGAACTCTAGCAGGACGTCGCGAGTCGCCGCTGACACGTGGATCTTCAGCGCTGCATGAGCACACACAGACACATGCAGGTACACACAGAGTCATTTCTGTTTGGATTTGTCCTTAAAAATACATCTGAAAACTCACGTTGTTCCACCTCAAACTCCGAACCAAAACATGCTGCTGTCCGTTAAGCTGTGATCGGTTTGATTAAATGCTACTGAACCTCAACCTGACAGATAACATCATCCAAACTGGATATGTGTGAAAATGTGATCAGTGTGACATCACATCCTCCCTCTGGTGCTTTGAATGCATGTCGTCTGTGTGTGACAGTGTGTGTGTATTCTGACCTTCTCCACTGGACTCCATCCGTGACGACGTGTTGACGGTGTCACCGAACAGGCAGTATCGCGGCATCTTCAGACCCACGACTCCCGCACACACCGGACCTACAGCACACAGGAGGAGCACGTTAACACCTCCGTGGAGCTGCAGCAGCATCTCTGCATTACTCGTTTTTTTCTCTCCACTGAATTCAGTCCCACTATTATCGATTTTAATGCTGCACCTTCCTTTGTTGGGAATTGATTTTTTGCTTGTTTTTTTCTTGTGAAGATATTTACAAAATACAAATGACAAAATAAAAAAACAAAGTCAATCCAACATAAAACAACAAATAATACAAACAAGATGTTATGCATAAATATGAAGAATGCAGACTTAATTATAGTAATTTTTAATCAGTACACTAATATTAATTTCACTCAAATAAAATAAAACATAAAGAAAAAAAAGTAAAACAATTTTTAAGAAGATTCAAAAGTTCATAAGAGCCATATCAATAGATTTAAAGGGATACACCACCTTTGTTTCTCCTTTTTTTATTTGCTTCCCTCCTGAGTTATAAGCAATAAACAATAGAATAGAATTGAAAACTGTAGTGTTTCTGCCCTCTTAACCCACAAAATACAACCACAAAATAGAAGGCTAATTATTCATATTGCTGAGTTTCAGTTAATTGATTTAGTCGCCTGCCTTGAATGAATCCATTTAAGAAACACTGAGTTTCAAAATATACGCCAGTTTTTTTTTCTTTTTGTTATTTGCCTCCCTCCTGAGTTCCAGACAAGAAGATAGATCCAATTCTTTGGACTGTGTGTGCAGTAACAAGGAAGAGACAGAGCTCACCCACCGCTAATTAGCTTAGCTCAAACACTGGTAGTCAATGGGAAGTGCTAGCCTGCCTCCACCTGAA
>JAPQLA010000024.1:906141-920005 GCA_029822935.1 Naso vlamingii | reverse complement strand
GTGAAATTCATTGCATCGCTTCAAGACTCACACTACACAACACAACCTGTATGCTATTCATGTTATGTTACGTTTGAAATCTCACGTGATCAACAAAATCCTTAACAATCAATTATCGATCATGGATTAATCATGCCCATCCCTAGTTGTGACGTTGCATCACAGATGTTTTTTTACATGTTTGAGCGCACACTGATAAACAGACAATCAAACAAACTGCGTTGGCCTCCCAGGCCTTCGTTGAGGCATCAGGTGACACGCCAGCCTCCCTCTGTCCTTCACTCGCTGCCTCCATCTTCCTCCTCCCTGCACTTGCGTTTGCTTTCCAAGCTCGCGCTCTTCTTCTCCCCATTTATTTTCCTCCTTTAAATGTTCTTGCTCGGTGGAGGAGAATAACTTTTTGTTCTTGTCGATCATGAAAAGGAATTGGTCCGGAAACTTCCCGGGGGATAAAAGCCAGTTGTTTCGTCTCCCCACCACTGCACTCAACAGGTGAATCCTCCTCGTCCTCTTTTTCCTCTGCCTCCATTTACTTCCTTCTTTTCTTCCTTCTGCTGGATGTCCTTCAGCTCCCAGCCTGAGTGGATGCAAGTCTGTACAGAACATAAATATGTGGGTGAAAATGAGAGTGTGTCTCTGGAACAGACTTGATTTAGAGATAGAAGCTTTCTCGCCTTTTAAACCATCAAAAAATCTTGTTTTCTTCTCCTGTAACTTTCTAAGTTCTTCCTTCCTCGTCTGTTTCATCCTTCTGTCTCTTCTTTGCACTTTGATCTTTCTCAAGCTCTCTACATTATCCTCTGTTTAGTCCACCATCTTATTTGAATTACCTAAGCTGATTTTAGGTAAACATCTGTAAAGACCAGAGTACACTGAAAGTAAACTCAAGCATGTCTGTTATCAGCTCAATTCAAGAGAACAAAGAGGAAATTTTCTTTGAAAATCCAACCAGAACCAGCTGTGTTTTCAGTAACTAGTCCCTCTGGTGTCTGAAATGCTTCAAACTGTTGATATATTTCAAAACGTGCATGCATGTTGCTTTCTAACTCAAACGCTTAATATTTTCAATCTGACTTTCTGAAGAAATCCTGCAAAGGTTAAATGTTCTGTTGTTGTCTGTGAAAGGAAACAAAATATTTCAGTGTGCTGTTATTTTAACATACAGCTCTGCTTGGCTCTTTCGGTTGAGGTTGTGTTTTACGTTCTTGTTCCACTGTGTTGGGACTCACCTGATCTGTAGCTTCTTCAAAAGCCCTTCTCCTCTCTCACTCTCTCTTCACATCTCACGCACCGTGTGTCTCTTTGCCCTCAGGACCAACTCTGACTCGGCCCTCCACACCAGTGTAATGAACCCTCCCACAGGAGACCCCTTCACCACAGGGGGACCTACCCTCACCCCCCAGAGCAACAGACGCTCAGGTGAGAGCAACTCTCCAAAACAAAAAACACTCACTGAGTCACAGTAAAATACACCACCAAGAAAAACAGTAATGTATATTTGTTTTCCTCATTCACTCAGACTCCGTTGTGCTTAGTTTTTCTTCTTTCTCACACACATATTCGTTATTTTTATCAGATGATGCAAATGAGGGATTATTTTAAAGCTGAAATTTAAAAATCCCATAATAACCTTTCAGCATTTTGTAATTCAGCTGGTCTGAAAGAACTTCAGACGTGCTCCTCTCCTTGGCTCTGTATTCAGACTGTGACGGGACTTTTGGACAATTACGGGTCATTTCAGAGAACATGTGTTCCTATTGGCTGCTCTGTGCTGTTCTTCTTAGCTACAGGTGACGTTGCTATAAGCTGATTGGCTGTTAAAACAAGTGGCATGCCTTACGTTCTTAAACTGGGCTCTGGTGACTTGACAAGCGGAGTATTTTTTCCTTCAATATCAGGTTGTTTCTCTCATTGGAAAATGTTTTAACTTTTGGGATGACTCATCCTGCACTTTCTAGTTTCTCATCCAATGTAAATGCTTTCTTGATGTTTTTCGAATAATACAGATACAAGCCTATCGTTGGGACGCATCAGCTCCGACACGGGATGAACCTGCGTCTCTAACAAGTAGCTACGGTTTGACTCCAAAAACGTTTCATCTCCGTCCAATTCGTCGGTAAAATCTGTAAGCGTAGGTGAAGCTGGTGGCAAGAAGTCCTCCACAACAGAAATGAGGGTGTCATCATCAGCGGTAGCATTAGTGGGGGTGAAGGGTGGGCGTATCACACATTCAGCTCTGTTGTCTACAGTGAACGTCAATCAATAATATCAACAAGTTCCTGCCCAGAGGCCTGTTTTCCTGGAAACACGTCAATATGTGGAACTAAATTGCCCTCCGACCTCTGTGTCACGGGGCCTTAAAGGTTAAAAAAAAACCCAAAAAAAACAGATGTCATGAAACATCAGGCTGCAACCTAGACTCCTACTTACCAGATGTTTCAATTATTTTAATTACTACCTTAATTAGCTGCACGTCAACAAGGAGCGTCTACAGTCAACGTAAAAACAATTAATCAGAAAACTGATTTTAGTGAATAGTTTGAGAGAATTGTCACAGCATTTCTAGAACAGCTGCTGTGTCATTTCAGCTTGAAAATCAAAGACCAAAGACTTTATTCTGGATGTGATGTGGTGACCTGTTCATAGTTGAACAACTTTTTTGGCTGGACTGAACGGCTCACACGTTTCCTCAGGGTGAAGATCCCAGTCGAAACAGGTTTTCCTTCGGCTGCCAGCAGGAGGATGTTCTGAATATACGCTAATGCCAAGAAATACTTTGTACACTGAACTAAACCTGTTGTTTCTGTCTGTCTGTCTGATCCAGCAGGTCAGAGTGATGGAGAGAGCAGAAGAAGTAAGTTAAATACACACACACACACACACACACACACACACACATACACACTCTGCTCAGGATTTGTCTTGAAAGTTTGGAACTTGCTTAATTGTAACCGTTATGTTTTTTCTTGGTATAAAATATTCTTACATTTGAATATTTTCCTCAGAAGTACCAGATTTTTCAACATAATTTGGTGTACACACAAAAATCTTTAATTAGGTTAGATTTTAGTTAATTAATATGAAACACACTCATCTTCATATTTATTTGTCTTCCTCTGGCTTCCACGTCAGCCATCAGCCAAAATCAATATGGAGCTGTGATTGTTAATTTTTTTCTACAAATGCCTTTAAAGTTAGAATACAAATGTGATGATGAAGGCCTCGTGATTTTGGAAAGTTTTTGTTTTTTGCACCTTAAAAGTGCTTGGAAATACTTGAATTTTTGTCTTAAAAAGCAGTTTGAACCCAGACTGTGGTTATGTTTCAACCATTCAACTGACTCACCTAAACATTGTATTTTTAGCATATTTCTGTTTATATGACTGTGGTAGCTGCACTTTGAATCCTTTCACTTTTTACAAAACATGATTTGGCAGCAATTTAACCTTAACCTCCATGTTTTGTCCCTCAGTGTTTCCGTACCCGGTTCCCCCCATTGAAGAGAACGTGTTGGACGAAGGGAAGCTGCTCAAACCCTGGGACACCAAGAAGGTAAAAATCTTTTATTCTGTGTATTTTCCTTTTTTATTATTCATCAGCAATGTTCTTTTCTGTTTCTCAAATTCTGTAATTTATGTTGTTCCGTCCATTAAAACCCCAAAATTATTTTTACATTAGATTTTAAAATATTGCTAATTAGACTATAAATCTTGTAATTTTTTGACGGGTGTACCGAATTTTTTTTTTTTTTTAATCTCAAACTGAAAAATAAAAACTTTGAAATTTGTGTAATTGTTTTCCTAGATTTGATCATCACTGTCTCAGAGTTTGAGAACCTGATGGGAAAAAAATTAAAATGTTATCAGATGTAACTACTGTTGTTTAGAAAACTGTTTCAAACCCGTCTTAGACTTCTTTACACTGATTTTGTGGTGAGCAAATGGAGGCAGAACTAATTAAATTTTGTAATAGTTTATATTTTTCTCCCTGCAGTTGCCTCTGTTGTCGTCACGACCGAAGTCGTGTGAAGTCCCTGGTATCAAGTAAGTCTAACGCCACTTCACACACACACACACCCAGCATTATGTCATAAAAACTTTTGAACATTTCTTAGCTATGGCCTGAAAATTGATTTGTCCCTTGGACAAGAGTCGAGTCAAAGACGGGATTATTTTGCGTCTGACCCCCTTCAGGCAGTTATCAGTTCCTCTGCTGCTGCTATTGCTTTTGTGTTCCTCATCTGTAACTCAAGAGTCACCAGTAAACCAAACGCCGTCAAATATCAAATGTTCTCTTCAGCTTTAAACCAAAGAAAATCAAAGAGCTGAGAAAACTCTGCGGGACAGAAAGATAAACAGGGACTTGAATTAGGAAGACGAAGTGTTTAAGGAAACCTGACTTGCTGTTAGTTTGTTATTATTATGTATATTGACTGAATCATAATGCTCAATACGATTGAGTTGCTGAAACTAATAAATTATATCCAACAGCATCTAAATGTTTTAATATCTGGAAGAATGTAAACCTCTGCTGCTGTTTCCTCTCAGTATCTTTACGTCCCCGGAGCAGCCGTCCCCGCCGGCTCACGGCGTCCCATCCGCCCTCAACACTGGCGGCTCGCTGCCTGACTTGTCCAGTCTCCACTTCCCCTCCCCGTTGCCCACGCCGCTTGACCAGGACGAGCCTGGCTACCCAGGATCCTCCTCTCTGAGTGGGGGGAGCAGCACGGGGAACCTGGCCTCCACCCTCACTCAGCTGGGCATCAACGCCGCCAATGCACAGGGAGGCAACGGCAACTTCCACCACACACAAGGTACATGCCAGCCGTGTGTGTTTGCGTGTGTGTGTTAATTGATTGATTCGGTGAGGTCCAGGCACACATTAACCACCACTTGACTCACTGCAGTTCAGATGTGGACGTCTCAGCTCACCAGACCGAGGTGGTCGAGTCGGTTTTAGTCTGGTTCAGTTAACGTTATATTTCTGGAGATAAACACGCAATTTGAAGCTGCTATAATTATTATTTTTTTAATGTGGGTGTATCTATTGACGATGTGAAAAGAGTCGCTCATATTGATGAACCTGCAGAGAATCATCAGCTGAACCTGCAGCTCCCCTCGGCTGAGGTCCTTCTTACTCTGTCTGTCGTCGTTTCTTTGAAGTCTGTTTCTGTTCGGGTAAAATCACATGAGGATTCATGTCCTGCTGGATTTTTTAGGGTCGCCTGGTGACACAACTCTTACCACACTCCTGTTCTTGCTGTAAAGGGGAGTAATTATAAAAATTGGTCTTTTACGAAAAATTATAATATTACAAGGTGTGTTTCTAGCTCTTATTGTTGTTGAATTTTCAGAATGTAAAGCTGGTTGTTAAAGCAACACTGTGTAACTTTGACTGTAACCCATGGCTCCAGAAAACTAAACGATGCATGTCAGTTAATACGTTGCACAAAACAGCAATTTTAGTAAAACTGGGTCATATTTTACGAAGAAAATGTCCTCTGGTTTTCCCCCTGATGTCCTCTGACTGCTCTGCATCAACTCTGTGATTCACGGAGGTTCCTGAAAGCAACATGTAGGCTGCCTGCAGACTGAAGCTGCAGCTGCGGCAGCAGGTCATTGTTGGTGACGGCACCGCTGAATAAAAGGCTGCAGACAGACAGAGCAGTCGAAGGACATCAGAGAGAAAACCAGAGGACATTTTCTTCGTAAAATATGACCCAGTTTCACTAAAATACTGTTGACAATAAAAAGAAGGGACTAAAAGCGGTTAAGGGTTTGTTTACGGGACATAATTAGGTAATGTTTGCGCCAAATTTCATCGTAATTAGAAAAAAAAAAAACTGAACTCATTGCTTCATCAGAAGGGAAGCAGTGCAGCCAGAAAAATAGCTTAAGCTTTAGGAAACATTTTTTTAAAGCTGTTTCAAGCCAACAAGAAACATGATGGTGTTGCATTTTACAGGCTGAGTGTGAATCATTCAAGCTGTGTTTCTCATCTGATAATGATCAGATGAAGTCGTATGTGAAATAAATTTAGTTTTTCGTGTCAGAACCAAACTAAAATACGTAGTTAAGGTTTATTTGATAAAGACTAAAATGACTAGGGCTGTCAGTGGTACCAAAGGCCATGATTAACACCTTATCATTTTTTAATCTCGTTAATCATGTGTTGTTATTTTGTCCCTTCGACACTCCCTTAGTCAAGATAGTGGTTTCCTGCTTCCTACCAGCAGAAGAAAGACAACAGTACGCTTCTGAATGGTTTGTTTTTCTTTTGGTTATTTGCCTCCCTCCTGATTTCCAGACAAGAAGATAGATCCCATTCTTTCGACTGTGCATGTGATAACATAGAAGAGATGGGAAGAGCTCGCCCACTGCTAATTAGCTTAGCTCAAATACTGGTAGTCAATGGGAAGTGCTAGCCTGCCTCCACCTAAAGTCATCAGATGAACTTTCCAACAACTCTAAACAGTCCTGTGTGCTTGTTGTGACTCATTTATTTACCACGTAATGTAATTTTACACTCAGATTAGTACTTTATGTAATTTTAGAATCAAAAACGCACAAAAAGTAAACAGCGAAAGAAAAATAAAGTCAATTAGAAAAAAGCAATTAAATTACACTGGTAAGAATTACTTTACATTGTCAGTATGAACTTAAAAACTGTTGTGAAATGCAAAACAATAGAATTGTAAAAATGTGATTAATTGTGATTATCTATTGAAATCCCAGGATTCATCACAATTAAAAAAATTAATTGTTGAACAGCCCTAAAAATAACCAAACTTTCAGTCAACTTCAACTAAACCTGAAGTTTAATTTAGCTTTCTGTTTCTGTCACCACTTGTAAGTGAAGCTCAGGTCAGTCATGCAGTTCGACTTGAAGTTGACAAACTCTTGTAAACAAAGAGTCATGGTTCAACTCCTGTAGTGAGACGCTGAGCTGCCGCCTGCTCATCTGTGCACATCTGTCTGGATCAAAGCCTCAGTGAAGTGACTAATGTGAAGGTTAGCACAGGAAGCATGTGGGAGACAACGAATGAGATGAAACAAAGGGGGATGTACGGCAGGGCGGCGTTCTAAATTTAGCCGCAGAGATAGAAAAAAAGGGGGGTTCTTTTGTGGGTTTAAGTGCAGTCGGAAAATGTGCTTTACCGTTCGTGAAGTGACTGCACCAACCGCGGGCAGGAAGCTGCTGAAGGCTTAATCTCATCCTGCAGCCGCCTCTCCAAACCTGTGTCTGGATCATCACACCGCCTGTGTGGGGTTGTAAACCAGATGGAAAGACAAATGATCACATGGAACCGCAAGGGGAAGGCCAAGCTGAAAACCGCAGGTTGTCAACTTTTTGTTTGAGTGTGTTTCGTGATGCTGCAGCGGTTGTAAACTGTTTTTTTTTTTTTCTTACCGCTGAGGAGGGTGAGAATTTACACTGAAAATTTGCAGGTTCGACTCTGAAGAGCCTCTTGTTATGTGACACAAAGCTTCTGAATTTAACTGGTAGTTCAAAGGAGAGCTATAATACTTTTTCTTCTTTCTGACCTATAAATGTTGTTACAGTGTCAGACGCTGGTGTTAAATGATGTACAAGTGTCACATCATGAGGTTCTTGCATTTGGAAGTGAGCCCTGCAGGCTGTTTTTTTTAAACAGTGTTTTTCCAGTGACGTGTTAATGCGTGCTGGACTTCCTTATATTCAGTGTGAAAATTGGTTAGCCAAGGTGGTGACCAGGGGGAAGGGGGCGTGGCCTGTTGGTGCCCATGGGGGGGGGGTGTTGGTGGAGCGTGCTTCTCCTGCTCTCTCCGCGCCGGTCAAACATCGACTCCACTCATCCATACCTGTCTTTACTTAGTTTTTCCACACACACAGGTCATTCATTCATTGTGTGTGTGTGCAACGGACAAATATTTATAGACGGACAAACAACAACTTCATTAATCATCATTTTATTTATTTTAATTTGAAAATTGGCCGGATTCTCTCACCTTTTCTGTGCCTGACTTCCTGTCTGGTACGATCTGTTCTATCCAGCTTGACAGCGGCGCTCGCGGCGCGCGTGAAAAATGGAACAGACGCTGAACTGAAGCGCTGCAGCGCGCGAGCCTCCGCGGGTGCTCCGCTCCACAGCACGTGATGTGCGACCAGTCAGATAGGTTAACATGGGCGCTGATCAGAAACTGCCTCCGCGGGCAGTGCGTCCCGGCCGTTATTTTAGCCAACTGTCTGTGCATGCGGGGATGCGGAATTTATTTATTTATTTTTTCAGAGGGACGTAGTCATGGCGGGGGGCATTTGTTGTCAAGGCGGCCGCCCTAACTATAAAGCGCTGCGGGAAACCCTGTTATATGGGCATGCCAGCTCATGCACACAGCGCTGTGCCTGCCCCTCCCCCGCTCTGCTCACACACTGCTGTGCTCTGCTCTCTGCTTCAGGGATCAGCACTTTGCTTGAGATGGCTCCAATAAAGTGTTGTGTTTCTTTGTTTGTTTGTGTTTTTTTTGGTGAATGAAGGAGAGTTAACTTTGTTAAACTTTCCGAAAGAGGCAAACACCAGACAGAAGTTGAGAGCGTTTCTGTTTCTTTTGAATTTATTCCGTGTGGATTTAGCACATGAGCTGGATTACCAGCTAAACTGCTGCTAAAGGGCCGCACGTTGCTTTGTCGTGTTGAAGAGTAAGAAGCGCGAGCTGTAAATAACATTTTATCAGAGTCCTAGCTGTGTTTAATTTGTGTCAGTAAAGGGGTTGTGAGTACAGCCGAGTGCAGAGGAACGCATGATGGAAAGGGGGAGGAGTAATTAACCTGTTGACCATTTTGAGAGAATGCAGAAAATAGAAGGAAAAGAGAGGGCGGAGTCACAGTTTTTTGAAGATCTACAGACTTTACTGTTCAGTCAGTTGTGTTTAGCTGCTCTATAGAGTCCAAAATCAAAATGAAAGACCTGAAAATAAGTACAATAGCTCTCCTTTAACAGCTGCTACAACTCTGATTCCAAAAAGGTCAGCTCGCCGTGTAAAAGGCAGCCCTGCAACATCCTAACACCCTACTGTATGACACTGGCATGTGAAGTAGGGAGGTGTATAGCATAGCTGACGTCCTGTTTGGGGATTTGTGTGTTTATGTATAGGGATTATTTAAAGCTCTGTGTACTGTTGTTGTCTTGTTTGGGATATTTTAGAGTGTCCAGTGTTTGTTTATTATAGATTTGATTGCTGGTGTCATGTCGTGTGTTCCTGATGAGCTGTAATGATGCAAAACAAATTTTCCATAAGGGACCAATAAATGATCTATCTGTCTATCTATCATTGTTATATAAACTTTCCTCCGGCGCCACCTGTAGGCCAAAGTATAAACTTTGTACACAAGGCTGTCATGAAATTTGCTGTGAGTAGTTCTGTTTCCCAGAAGATAAACTGATAATTCTGGAGGTCCGATGGCTCTTCTGTAGTCACAAAGTAATTTCATTAAGTAAATATATTTGTTTGTAAACAATTCGACATCACTGTAGCAACCAGAGCTGCAACGATTAATCGAATAATCGTTTGATAGAAAATTAATCAGCAACTATTTTGATAATCGATGAATCGTTTCAATCATTTTTCAAATAAAGTCAAAAGAATTGCTGGTTTAGTGTCTTAAATATGACGATATGCTGCTTTTTTGTGTCATTTCTGAAAATAAATGAGTTTTGTGTTTCGGGCTGCTTTTTGGACAAAAGAAGCAATTTGAGGACGTCACATTGGGCTCTGGGAAATTGTGAAGAGCATTTTTAGTACTTCTCTGACATTTCATAGAAAAAATGATTAATCGATTAAAACAATTGGTAGATTAACTGATAATGAAAATAATCATTAGTTGCAGCCCTAGTGGCAACACACTGTCATGGGTGTTTCGTCTAGCCATCTGTTCATTCCATCAGACTGTTTGTTTTTTACCGTGCGGTTCATAAGGTGTCTCCATTTGAATGCAGCATTAGTCCTAAAGCAGGTCAGAAAGGAGACATGAAACGCAGCTCATGGATGAAGCTGACCCACTGAGTGTGTATAAAAAGAAGCAGAAGAGCGAGGGAGGGAGAAAGGTACAGTGAGGTGAGGCAGCTTGTGAAGAGATGAAGTGAGTGAAGGTAGGAGGGTGTGTTTGATGTTTACACCTGCTGAGATCACCTGGGGAGGAGCTGATTCCCTGAACAGAATGTGTTTTCACACTGAAGCTACAGAGATGACGAGAAAAGACTTGACTCCTCTTTGCTCCTCTCATCCCTCATACTTTTTTCTTACGTGGTAACATATATTCATGTACATAGTTTTGTGATATGGCTATGTGTTTTATTTGAAAACACATTTTCATAAGAAATAATGACGCATGCGAGTGTGTTAACAAGTGTTAACTGTGGTGTAGTAGCAGTTAAAGGTCTCTAATGAAAACCTGTTGTTGTGTACAGTTGATCATTGTCATTATGAGCTTCCTCTGAACAACAAATCACAAGTTTGTTTTACACTAAAACAATTTGTGGATTTTTGTGGAGGTGACTGCAGGTCATTCTGTAGGTTGGTCTCATGATCATTCACTTCTGATGCACATCGCTGGATCACACGTCGTCCTTGGTGTCTCTTTATTCTTGGAGAAAAGTCATGAAACGTCACGTCAAGCTTCACACTAAACTTTACTGGTTGCTGCTTCATGTTACATTTTACCTTAAAGTTGTTTCTGCTGTTCTGGTTCTCTCCATAATAGATCAGTTGTTTGTGTTGCATGTTGTAATCACATGTGTCTGTGTGTGTTGAGAAAATGTTTGTGTTTCTAGTAGTTTTTGTTTTCCCTCCCCAGGTCTCCTGGCGTCTCTACAGAGCACGCTCAGTAACCCCTCCCTGCAGTCATCGCTAAGCAACCCCAACATTCAGTCATCGCTCAGCAGCCACTCCTTCTCCAACTCCTTGAGCTCCGCCTCCCTGCACTCGTCACTCAGCAACCCCTCGCTGCAGTCGTCCCTCAGCTCCTCCCCTTCCCTGCCGTCCTCCCTCAGCAGCCAATCGCTGCACTCCTCCCTGAGTAACTCCTCCCTGCAGTCGGTGTCCAGCAGTAACCCCAGCTACAGCAGTGGAGTGGGTGGCTCCAGCTCCTCCTACTCGCCGCTGCTCAGCGGACAGGGCCAGCCGCCACTCAGCACGTCGCCACGGAGACGAGCACAGCTGTCCCCGCTCATCCTGCCTATGGGAGGGGAGACACGGAGGCATCACTCCAAACAATTCTCCCCCACTATCTCCCCCACCCTGTCCTCCATCACACAGGTAACACACTCCGACAACACACACACTCATCGCAGTTACCCCCGTGCACACGCACACACTGTCTGTGGGTTCACATTCCCGTTTGTTCAATCATCTAAGTTTGATTGTGGTGTGACCTTTTCTCTCTGTTTATCCTCCTAACACAAAAAAACACAAAATATTTTTTTTCACACGTTTGCAGTAGGGCTGGGTGATGATACAAAAATATGACGCCCTGATTTTTTTTCATGGCAGGACCAGTATCTCAATTTTATCACGATTCCTTAGTTTTTCATATTGGTTCAGGCTATTTTACGAGTTACGGCAAAGTCAGGGATACAGTTTTGCTTACAAACATATTGTCGGCTTTTGTTTGGTCCCTGGTTCCTCAAAATGATTTGGTTTTGAATTATGAATTATTACATGCGGAGTAAATGTGGTTTGTAAACCACCTGCAGGCTCTGCAAAAGTAAGCAAATTAATCAGTGTCCTGTCCGTGCCTTCAGACTGATGTGAACGTCTCGACATCTGCACGTTGAAGCCGACATGGCAGCCAAAACAGCGCTGTGTGTGAACACACTGAGCTCCTACAACATAACTTAAACACCACGGGATTACGTTATGATCACAGATGCAGCATTGCTAAGTTTTCCAGTGTTTCTAGGACTTCCACAACTGATACAGAGCAGAAACGATGACTATATACGTACTTAATGACAAGAAATTTCATCCTGGCGCTAACATTACTAGCCAACACTAATGTCCCGGCTGTGGCTGTGTGTAACTTAACAGACCAGTGGATGATTTTAAGAACCTGGACATGATGTCGTTAAGTTATCCAGCATTTCCAGGACCTCCACAACTGACACCGTGCAGCAAAAACGGTTAGTTCATGACAGAAAATGCCAAGTTCCCCCTCCTCTGAACGAGCTAACATAAGCAGACTCAACTCTGACTCGTTCGTGATGCTTTCGTTTTGTTTAATATAACTACATTGTGAAAGGGGAGGGAAGAAGGCGCCACATGTTTGCTGTCTTCAGTTTATCTGTGTGTATCTACGGGGGGCATGGAACGGAACGGAGCAGCAAACAGTGTGATTTGGTTGTGTGTCTAAACCTGGAACCGCATCAGAAAGAATGTGCACTGACACATGAGTAAATGATTTCTATGAAACGGCAGATTGTGGACATATTCTAACTGTTCACGGTCTAATATCGTCGTATCGCATACCTCTAGTTTGCAGTCTGTCCATTGAATATTGTCATTCTGATTCTCCATAGTGTAATTTTATTGTTATCTTTGTGCATTCTGTCAACACAACATCTATTGCATGTTTGTCCATATGTAAAGGTAAAGCCTCAGAGGTGAAAATCATTTTTTTTCTGAGTGTGCTGCATCTGAAGCCTCGAGCTCACACAAAAAACGATCTAGTATGTAGATGAAGAACGGTGCTGACCCCGCGCTGCCTTCCCACAGGGTGTCCCTCTGGACACCAGCAAACTGCCGCTGGACCAGAGGCTTCCTCCGTATCCACTCAGCCAGTCCCACCAACACCAGCCAGGCCAGCAGCCTTCTCCACTGGGCCAGCACCACCACCAACAGCTGCACCGCCTCCAGCAGCCACGGCCCAGCGCTCAGCAGCAGCAGCAGCAGCAGCAGCAGCAGTCGCAGTCCATGCAGCAGCTCCACTTGCAGAACCTGCGCAACACACACAACCAGCAGCACATGCAGCACTTTGGAACGGTAGGCGGCTGCGTCAAGTGAAAGGAGATAAAGTTGACCAGATTAGTAGATGGATTACATAAAGACAAAGATAGATGCATTTGTTCAACATGCAACACATAAACTCACCTGTACTGTGCAGAGTGATCATCGTGTATTTCTGTTCAGCAACAGAGGCCGATGGGGCAGCAGGGGAACACGGTGAACTCACAGTCGATAAAGAACGAGAGGATGATGGATCAGTGTGTCCAGAGCTCCTCGTCCTCTCAGTGTCACATCAAACAGGAAACCGAGCAGCCGAGAGCCGACGGCCTCCCTCAGCTCCAACAGATCAGCCACAGTCTGGCTACAGACCTCTACAACGTGAGTAACTGCACACGGTCAGGTCGGAGCATCCCAGCTCCACTCAGACTGTCACAAGAGTAAACTCTCATCTGCGCCCCCTGGAGGCTGTAGTGTTGATTGCAGCTATAATGTGGCAACATGCTGATGATTTATCTATTTTTTCAGTAATGTGCTCAGAAATGTTCAGGGCAGTCAGCACATTTGACTTAGATTTTTTTGTGGTAATTTTGACCTGGTAGTGACGTAATAGAAAACTCATGAGGTCATCACAGCAAATCATCAAACAACAAAACAAATAAATTCACAGTAATCGTGCTACATCATCTCTCTGCCCGGCTGCTGACGGCGCCGTCAGTAGCAGTGAACGCCAGTGAAGGAGGTCGGTCCACAGGCTGACTTTAGCTGACTTCACAGACATGCATTACTGGAGCTTAGAATGTTGCTGCAGCCCACACACACACACACACATACACACACACAAACCTCTGTTTCTTTTTTTTTTCAATAGATTTCTTTTGGGGGGCTTT
>JAPQLA010000024.1:859265-872594 GCA_029822935.1 Naso vlamingii | reverse complement strand
AAAGACGTCTTAATAAACGCCTGAGGCGAGTTTGCCTTCGCCTCCGTCTGTGCCGAGAAGCAAAAGCTTTACCCAAACATTCAGAGGAATTATATTCTAACAGCTTTAGCCACCAATAGCTTGTGAGTTTGTGAACTTTTACAGTAATTGTGGGTTGTTACAGCTTGCAATCAGGACACGGGAGCACAGCTGACAAAACAAACACCCACATCATTGGAATTTCACCGGTTTATTTGGGATTTAACACTTTAAAAAAATCACCATGCAACATCAACACTACCTCCATACATTTCAGTGCTCTACTTTTGTGTGCTCGATTTGTTTACATGATGCTGGACACGCCCACTTACATCACACAAATATCCCATGCATGTCATTTCTGTATGGTGTTCAAAATCTCCCTTGGTCATTCCCTCTATTGTTCACTATATAATACGCACTATATAGGGGATAGTGAGTGAGTGAATGATTTTGAACACAGCTACTGTAACAACAGAGTGAAAAACAGTGTAAAACACAGCGTGCAGAGCTCCCCTCCAAACACATGAACCTCATTATGTGACGCTTTGACATCGATTAACTCAAGTATCTGACATCGTAACAACATTTATAGGTCAGAAAAGACGGGAAAGCTTAATCGCTCTCCTTTGATGTCTCTGATTTAAATCTATGTTTGTATTTATTCTATCAGCTATTTGAGAGTTTAAAAACATTCTGAAGCTTTTCTAAACTTCATGACAGTTCAGGTTTCAGGGAAGCTGAAGCTCAGTCGATGATGAACAGTGTCCTCTGTCCTCAGGCAGTGCTGGAGAGCAAGTGGCCGTCCACCAGTCAGGGCGGACGTCTCCGCTGGGCCAAGCTGAGGAACGTCCTATTGGCTGTGGCCCAGTTCAGACAGCCAATCAAACGACGGCAGAAGAGCGGCTCAGTGGGGTCGCGGGGAGGTCAGAAACTTTTTAAGAGATATTTCTCACATGATGGAGCATTGATGATGTCTGTCAGGAGTGTTATAAGTTTACAGTTTAACAGTAGTGACGTGTGATGTAAAACATTAATCATCTGTTTGCCAAAAGCCTCCACAACATCAAGATTTCATTTAGTTTATGTTGTTCTGCATAAGTTTGTGTACATGAGGAGTCACGCTGTAACTCAAATGTTTAAGATAAACAAAAAAATTCTGTTTTTCCTTTTTTTTTTGTTTTTGTTTTGTTATTCTTTAAAGAGGCAATGATGGAGCCTGATCAGAGGCCCCGCCCCCACTCTACTCTGATTCGTCAGTCCAGTTGGAGCGGCCTGTCTGAGAGCTCTAGTCATGAGTCTCTGACGGGTTCACTGGTGAAGAGCAGCAGTCTGAACAGCGTGAAGACACCGAGAGACAGTAAGACACAAACGTCCTTCTCTTCCTCACAGAGTGGATGCTCCGCTGTCACGTGTCATTACGTCTGCAAATGATTTCTCTGAGCTGAAATGTCACAAAAAATCCGGTTTCTTTTCTCCACCAAGTATATTGCTCATAAAGGAGAGGTTTGGTTTTGCATATTAAGCCTTATAACAAGAATATTTACGATCAAAGACGATGTTCTACAGCATTATTATGATGTATGGTGCAGTCCAGAGAGCTGGAGCTCATTGCTGACATCACCGCTAGCTGAAAACAACGGAGGCTTTGGGGCATATCAAGTGCTTAGACTAGTCGTCAGAAAACGCTTGTTTTAAAAGACGAGACAATCATCGAATTTGTTCAGTCGTGTCCTCTCATCTTCAAACACTAAAACACAAAATTAAACAACAGCTTTTGAGCGGGAAACTGCTCATTTCAGCTGCTTCGGGAAACAAACAGTTGTTTCCTGGTTAAAAGCTGTTGTTCAACTTTGTGTTTCTGTGTCTCGACATGAAAGGATGCCACTAAACATTTGCTGATTGTCTCCTCTTTTAAAACCAGCGTTTTTCAATGGATTGTCAAGCGCTCGCCCCAAAAACTGCCAAAGTGCATGTGTTGGAAAAAAAAAAAAAAGAACAGAGCTAGTATGAACTTCTTGTCCATGTTCACCATTATCCTACTGTTTCCGCTACTGTTCCCCCGGCAACAGAACAGGAAGGATGTGGTGAGTAAACTGATTTAATTGGCTGCTTTGGTCAAAAGTGTAATTGGCGAGGGTGTGATTCCGCGCTCTAAGCTGAAATGTTGATAGTATTTTAGCTTTCATGCGTGCTCGGAAACCGCCAGAAAGACACGACTCAAAGCAGCAGGAGAGGAGCGGCTGACAGGCGCGCTGTACTGGAGAAAACGTGGATTTGCTCCTCGGTGGTTTGTTTTCTTCGCATGTTGCTCTGTGACCTCCGGCCGACATTCTCCAGCTGAGGAATGTCTTTGTGTCCTGTTGTGCGGTTGTGTTCTTTTCTTTCCCTCAGAGCTAAAGCTCTGCAAGACGACCATCCTGCGAAGCGCAGCGACAAATGGCTGCAGTGACACCGTCTCCCGTAAACCTCCGATTGGACGCAGAGACACCTCAACCCCGCCTCCAGCGCCCCCTGGCGGTGTTCTAGTTCGGCGGAGTGAAGTCTGCCTCTCTACCTTCTACAAAGAGTGTGCTGAGTCAGCTGACTCGGAGGTGGACTGCAGCTGTCATCCCGCAGAGCGAGATGGACGGTCAGTCAGGACGGGAAAACTTGCTTTTATATGATTTAACTTTTATTAATCTGAGCTCGCCTCAGTGACACTGGTTCCTCTTTCCTCTGTCGCTGG
Organism: Naso vlamingii; assembly: GCA_029822935.1. Taxonomy (NCBI): domain Eukaryota; kingdom Metazoa; phylum Chordata; class Actinopteri; order Acanthuriformes; family Acanthuridae; genus Naso; species Naso vlamingii. The sequence continues at coordinate 869,848 of JAPQLA010000024.1, read as the reverse complement.
TCAGTTATCAGTGTTTGTTTCTCTTTAATCTTTTGTAACGTGCCTGATTTTGTTTGAAAGATGTAAAATATTTAAAGATGCTCAAACAACACAGAGTACTGCCTCCACTGTTAGAAGATCAAGAACAGAATAAAGTTTGTGAATTAAACGAAATCTTCCCTCCAGACTCATGTTACAATGTGTGTTAGCCACGCAGACGCACTGTATTTCTGTTTTACTCTCATCTGTTGTCTCTTGCTCTTTGACCTGCAGACCTGCAGGAACGCGCGACTCGGCCGGCAGAAATAAAGTTGTAGACGAGAACTCCAACAACGTGTCGTCACCAAGCCGAGGAGGTCTGGCAGGGAAACTCCAGCAGCTTCTCACGCCGACCCGACACCGAGTGTCTGTCCGGCGAGCCGCCAGTGTGGACGACCGGCGATCCGGAGGAGGAGGAGGAGGGATAGGACGAAGAGTGTCTGAACAGAGGCAGTCCAGGAAGGCCCAGGTGGCTGAAACTCTGCTGAAAGCCAAGGAGAAGCTGGTCAGCGCTACCTCCGAGGTTTGGCTCTTTCTTTCTTTTCATCCTTTGATGTTTTTGAATTCTTGGTGTCACCATTTCATAGTTATTTTTTTTTAGAAACGGAAACGGAAATAAAAAGTAAAGTGCTTCTGGTTTCAAGCTGTCATTTTTCTGCAGTGTTTGACAAAACATTCACTCGTGTCTTTTTATAGTTAATTTTAAAGCCCCTGGAACCCAAATTATCAAAAACTTTAATTTGTAATTTAGGGTCTTACATGCATAATAAAAAGCATCAAAAAATTTCGGACTTTAACCTCAATCCAGATTTGAAATATTGTCATTTTAAGTTTTTGGCCGTTGGGTTGATGTGGGGGGGTTATCCCCGATCCATATTACATCATAAAGCCAGTCAAAAATTCAAAGTCCGATGTCTGTCGATACAAAACCACTCTGCTCCCGTTCAGTCAGCCAACGTCTCACGCTGTTGCATTTAACCAAGCCTGCTGTGCAGTTGTTACTAAAGCATATGTCATCACGCAAAAAAAGGCAAAAATCAAATTTTGTTTGATGTTCGGACATTTCACCACCGTACATGTACAATATGTAAGCATGACAAATAAATCTTAAAACCTTTTCAAGTTGTCATATTGGCATTTAAGGCAGAGTGATTAATGGGGCATTTGAAGAAATTTTCATGATTGATCATCAGCAAAATAAATGATCAATCATCAGTCATCAAATAATCATACCCATCCCTACTGATTAATTGATGGCGAAACTCATACATTGAACAACATGCAAGAAAATGTTCCACCTTAAAAGATTCATCTGACCAACACAGTGGAATGAGATGATTTTTTTCTTCACCAGTAATGTTTAATTCATCAACATGAAAAGTCAGCAAAGCATCCTTTCGTTTTTTTCTTCATGCTCTAAAATGCTACGCAAACATTGCAGCCGGTGTTTAACCTCCTCACAGATCATCAGTTCATCAGTTAATCTTCTCTCCGCAGCGACAGCTTAACGCGTCGGGCTGCTGCAGCGAGCAGAGCGGCAGGTCTGCTCGCTGCAGCAGCTCCTCACAAGTCCACAACACTTTGTGACAGATTTACAAACAAGTGTTACTTAGACAAACTGAACGAACATATTTGAAATCTACACAGTAACATTCTCACCTAAAAAGTATATAAATTGTATTAGAGTTATATTAGCAGTTGTGTGGCGATAGGGCTGTTCCTTTGCTCCATGGCTGTTTGTGGAGACGAGAGACACAGCTGTGGTTCAAAGAGCTGTCAATCAAAATGTGATCTGCCACTCCACACAGTCTTGAGAAATGGTATTACCCCCAAAATGAGCTCTGTTTGAGCTCGGTTTTCTAATAAACAGGGACATTTCTTTTCATCCAGACTTTTGCAGATACTTAATGAGACACTCAGCTTTGATGTAATACACACATTCTGACTACTTCAAGCCACATTTCCAGAGGCTTTAACGAAGTTAGAGACATATTTGCCAGTTAAGTTGTCGAAGAAAAATAGAAAACAGAAAATATGTTTTTGAAGTCCTCGTCTCTGTTTGAGAATCATGAAATGTTTTCAGTAACCATGACAACACTAACTCCTTATCCATGATGAGATTTCCACATTTCCCAAAGAAAAACTTCAATTTTCTGTACCTCAGCAACAAAAATATATAGGAACAAAATTTTGCTGCAGGGAGAAAACAAGCAGCTTCTGTTTTTCATTCTGTGAGCTTTGTGTCTGTCCAGCTGAGTCTTTCCGCCAATCTGGCTGTTAGAAAAACAAACCAAAAAAAAACTGGGTCAGTCATCCAGAGGGGAAAATGATTACACGATGGCTTAGGTTGCAAAGAAGTTTAAGGTGCTTTAATTTACAAAAACTGTGAGAAACTGAAAATTGGACGTCCGAACCAACAATGGAAAAACAAAAAGATCATGACAGCACACAAACATTTCTCCAGTGCCTGTCCAATTCACCATCACCCTCAAACTGACTCTCGTGAGCCTTGGCAGCCAGAAGCATATATATGTTGAGCCACAGCTCTGTTTGCAACCCTGAGGCTGTGGAGAAGGACAACATTTTATGATAGCTGCAGAGAAACACTGGTAAGAATGAAGGATGAACTGAATAAAACAATCTGACTTAACTAAACAACGCAGCAGTGCGTATTTTTTCCCAACGTACCTTGTACTGTGATGGATGTGTGTAAAGGTCTAAAGTGATTTAGTGGTGCGTGCACTCACCACAGAACTGAAGGGAACAATATGTGTCTGTTTGTAAGACCATGTGTAAGTGTTTCACTGAGTATCATCACCATGTGCTGTCCTAAACAAATGATGATGTCTTCGTCACACTGGCTCCATGTCGTCTCTTCTCAGAGTTCGTTGTCTGTAGGAAGTGACCTGGACTTGACGGACACGCCCAGTCCGGCGTGTCCTCTGCGAAGGTCCTGGGACGCCAATCAAGAGGCAGCAGGTATCGAGGTAAGAGGCTCATTGGTGAGGAAACACTGCAGCTTTGTTGTGTCCTCGATAGAAGTGTTGTTGTTGTTGTTGTTACCTGTCCGCGCTGACTCCTCCCCCTTCTCTGTGCGTGCAGGTGTTGATGTCCAGCTGCTCTCTGTGTCGCAGCTGTAACTCGTTGGTTTACGATGAGGAGATCATGGCTGGCTGGACGTCAGACGACTCCAACCTGAACTCGTCATGTCCGTTCTGCTCTGCCTCCTTTGTCCCCTTCCTGAACGCCGAGATCTGCGACTTTGGACCTGTCAGCAGGTGCAGACTTTCATCAGTGAACCACATCTGTTACAACGCCACAATGTTACGACCTCAGATCTGGCTGATGCTCTGAGGTGCATTTCATGTCAGAGAACGTATCAGACCATAGCTTAGACAGAATATTAGAACTAGATTCTGGATGCAAAAATGGCCGCCCAATCCAGTGAGAATTACTCACCCAGCAGTGAAAAAACTTTCTGACTTATGGGTTTACCTCCTGATTATGCAGCCCGTTGATTATGTGCAGTCAAGTTTTCCTCACCGGCACCACCCCCTAGTTCCCGCTCAGCCCATAGACTTTACATTGTGGTGGTGTCACAGATTTTGAACTCAAATTTCTCCACCTTATCAAAAACAAAACCTCCATGGATTAAAAATTCAGGATATAAACAGTCGTGATTGAGCTCGTCTGCAGTTCAAGACAGTCAACAGTTTTACACACGTCTCTTTTATGATGGCAGCCAATGACAAACATGCTCTTTGGGCTTCAGAGAAATATTTTGCTGCAATACCGGGAGTGACAACTACACCAGTTTTGTCGTAAGGCACAGCGGCTCCGTCCTCTCTGTATTTTATCATACATCTGTCCTTCGACTGCTCTGTCTGTCTGCAGCCTTTTTTTAACAGAGCTGTCACCAACAATGACCCGCTGCTGCAGCTGCAGCTTCAGTCTGCAGGCAGCCCACATGTTGCTTTCAGGAACCTCCGTGAATCACAGAGTTGATGCAGAGCAGTCGTAGGACATCAGAGGGAAAACCAGAGGACATTTTCTACATAAGATATGACCCAGTTTCACAAAAATTGCTGTTTTGTGCAACATATTAACAAGCATCATTAAGTTACGTTTTTCGCAGCAGTGGGGCGTGGTCACAGTTACACTGTGTTGCTTTAAATTTGAGCTCATTCTGTCAACACTGTCATTGCATCAATCACTGTCTAATATCTCTCCATTTTTAAGTCTTCCTCTTCGTCTTTTTCTCTCAGCATTGAGCGCAGCAACTGGAACGTGGAGGATGAGGTGGAGAGTGCAGTCAGGCCCCCCAGTGGTCAGGAAGCCTCCCTGCGACACCAGTGTAACGGCCTGAGTGAAGACTCGAGCTCTGAGACCAGCAGCTACTCAGAGAACAGCCGAACAACCACAGTAACACAGAGTTTATTATATTAACACTTCCTGTTTGTCTGCCTTCATATCCTCTTGTCATCCCGTGCTGACAGTCTCTGGCCCCTCCCCCAGGGTTCCTCAGTAGGCGGGGCTCCCCAGGTGACTGTGGCCTACCTGAGCCCTCTGGTTCTGAGGAAGGAGCTGGAGAGTCTGCTGGAGAACGAGGGCGAGGTGGTGCTGGCCCAGCCTCAGTTCCTGGACAACCACTCCATCATCTTCTGGAACCTGGTGTGGTACTTCCAGCGGCTTGGCCTGCCCAGTAACCTGCTGCAGCTGGTCAAAGCATCACCGCTGGTCAGCCAGTTCACACAGGTAAGGCACAGTGTGATGCTGCCCCGCCCTCCGTCCACGCACTGAAGCTCCAGCATTTCTGTCCAACTCTGGCTGCAGTTTAGATACACGATGAATGTTTCACATCACTTCCAGCAAGTTTTCACACAGAACAAAGAGCTTTATTTCAGCTCGATGAGAGCGGTTCGCCTTTTCAGGAGGATTAGCACTCATGATTTCATTTATCCTGCACAGTCATGTGTATTTGTGACGAGTGTGTCAGTCTACAGTTGTCTATGCGTGTATTTTTACAAATTCTTTGATGTTCTGTTGTTCATAACAAAATGTCTCTTTGTTTTAAATCAACAAACTGTAAAGATCTGAGTACACGTTTCTGTGAGTTTTCGTGAGTACAGCTGTCCCCATTGACACTGTTGATTTTATTTTTATTTTTATTCATTTATTTATTTTTTTGATCACATAAGAAAAAGTATGAACCATAAAAGTACCAAATTTTGATATCCAGCCCACTAAAGAGTTAAACCTGAGGCAGCTGCATGAAACAAGCTGAGATCTTTTGTGTGAAGGAGCTCTAAAAAGATTTTTTTTGTATACGGCTGGAGAAAAGAAAACCGTTCAGCGGACAGTCAGAGATGTGTTGGACAAGCGGCTCATCCAGTTTCCTGAAAGACTCCAGAAACATTCAGAAAGCTGCAGAGAAACAGCTTCTAATTCATCTCTACAGCAAAAAAAGTCAGAAATTAAAACATTTTTAATACATTCAGCTTTTAGATCCAGATGTGACGACTGTTGTGGCTTTTTTTAATTCAGCCCGCACAAATGAAATAAACCAGGACAGCAAAAACAAAAGCAAAATTCTCCTTTTTGACAACATTTGTGGAAATGACACTGAAAACAGCTGATCCACTGATCACGCATGTTGTGTGTGTCTCAGTCAGAGAACTCTGCAGTGAGGGTGAGGCTCCTCTGGGACACCCTGACCCCCGACACAGACCAGTGGCCCCCCCTCTACGTCCTCTGGAGGATCCACAGTAAGACGCACGAAGCTTCACACACTCACTGCTGCACAGGAAAAACGTCTCACTGACTGTGTTTACATGGGCTGCAATAATCTGACCACTGACCTTATTCTAAAGAAGACAATATTTGGATTAAGGTGTTTCCATGAGTTGCTTCTAGAATATTCCATTCATATTCCCGTTAACATGTTACAGAGCAGAGTCTGATTAATGACTCACAGATGCACGCCCACCCAACGTCGTACTTCGGATAGTCATGCAGGATTTGACCTGGAACTGGAAGTCCAACAACAACAACAACAAAACAGTCAAACATGTTGCTACCGTTTCACCTTTTGAGTTTTCATTCTCTAATTTTCCAAAAACTTCATGATATCCATTTCTCTCAAAATATCTAACGTGGCGTTAGTTTCTCCCTCACTTCTTCTTAACGGTGCTGTCAGTCATTTTTTCCTCTGAAGTGAGTTTATGTGTCGTCAAGCAGTTTGACTGCCCTGACCTAAGGCTGCATCTGCATTATTTAAGACTCCATCTTAAATCAGAGACGCTCCTCGTCCACATGCACAGTGTAAGCTCTGTAGCAGCTCTACTCTCCAGCCAAACGACACACGTCACATGACCACTCAACGTCACACAGCACCTGTTCATTCACAGAATGTTCCCTCTTCCTGTTATCTAGTCTGTGGAAATTAGCAAGCAGTTGTTTTACTTCGATGTGTGTGCAGTCAGTAACTCTCAGGCATTGTGACAGAACTCACCGATGATGAACTTCATCACTTCAGGCTCTGTACGCCGTGTTTGATGTAACGTTCATCTGACTCCAGGAAGGTGATGACAGCCTTACAAACTCGTGTGATGATGACAGAAACAACTTGTCAGGATAATTCGAAATGCATTGCTGGTTTTCCGGAGTCTTCCCTCGTTACTTAAGTAACATTAATGCGATGTGCAGGTCACCTTTGTGAAACATCCACAGGCGCCCACGTTGTTGTCGATCCCTCCACGTGCGGACACACTTTTTCATTCAGGTTGATCAGGGCCCATCTGGACCGACATGCGGAAGTTTTTTCGGCATTCCTCTGGAACCACAACTCTGTTGATAAAGTTTTACCAATCAATGAAGAACTGATAGCTCCACTGATTAACTGTCGCAGTTCACTGAATAATATCTTTCCTCGTGCACATGTAAGCAGCAGCATCATGACAAAATGCAGAATTAAACAGCACAAAAGCTGCTAGCAGAGACAACAACGTCAGCAATGCCTCTAATATACATGTTTGGCATGACTGCAGCTTGACCAATCACAAAGGGTGTCCAAGCACGCGTCTCCAAACTCCTCCGTTTGTGCCTGACTACAATGAGACGCCAGACAGAGAATGCAAAATAAAACAGGAGGCCCGTCATCTCTAAACTGCTCCGTTTTTGAGCCGCAAAGACGGCGGGTTAGTGAGGATTCAGGGCTCAAACGTAGCAACCCCGCTGCATCTGTGATTTAAGACGCGGCAGTGTAGATGTAACCTATGTGTCGCTGTCACAAAATGCTGCAAAAACGCCGATAGGATGGCATAGTGTGATTAAGATGTATACATGTGAACAATAATGCAACTAAAATTGGAATACTCCACATATCTTAATTCGGTTATTGCTTATTCCGACTATGAATTTATTCTGATGATCGTCTTGAGTGTCTGATTGTCTTGATCGGGTTAATGTAGGAATATGGGTGTCTGTGTAAACGTCCTCAGTGTTTGGAATGAGTTCCACCCATGCACACTGTGATATCTCTTTCCTCTGTGGCTGCACCTCCCCTCTTCCTCCACCAGGTGGCGTCCCAATGAGGAGCTACAGCTGGCGCAGACACAACCATCCGTTCACTCTGTCTTTCCTGGAGGAGGTGCTGCGCTGGGTCGGCATGAACGAGGTGCACAAAGCCATCACCCTTTTCCTGGACACGTTGGAAAAGCAGCCAGGCTCTCCCCGCACACAGAGGTGGGCGCTGCTTACTGACACATGTGCATGTTCGTGCTGCAGTAATCGGCATCATTAAGTTCACTTAACGGAGAATGAAAAAGCTCTCCCTCTGCAAGACTTTAACCAGTTAAATGTGAAAGTCTTCATGAAATATAACTCATGTTTGAATGCAGATTTCCCAGCTGTTTGACATGGCAGTGAAGCGTCTGTGTGTGTGTTTTGTGTTTGACAGGAGTTTGTACAGAGAGTTCCTCTTCCTCACTCTGGCAGCTATGGGCAAAGATCACGTTGGTAAGAAAGACGCTCCGGGTGCAAACACAACTGAAGGTTACCCGTTAGTTTAAGCATAATGACACCAGAGAGAATCACGCATGCATGTTAGCTATGAAGTTACAACCAGCAGCCAGTTAGCTTAGCTTAGCACAAAGGCTAACAAATGGTGCTGTCCACACAGGTAATGAAATATGTGAAAGAACCACTGAAGCAGAAAAACTGATCTACTTGTACTTTTATCTGTCCGTCCACTGCAGCCACATGTCCTTTAAGGAACTGCTGCTGGTTTTAGTCCAAACTGAAGCTTTCAGTTCACAAACACACACCTGCAAGAAGTCCCAGCATAGCACAGGTAATCATCTCAGGAGAGGAGGAAGAATTTTTAAAAAAAAAATTCCTGGAAATTGCCGTATTGAACCTTCGGTACGACTGGTGGCAGTTTTTATTCAGGAAGGGGTTTTTATGGGGTCACTAGTTCAGGTTTTTTGAAGTGAGGTTGAATGAGACACGGACCCACAGTGAGCATGTTACCTCTTCGATGGTGGCTGGAACGCCCCCAGTTTCAGAAACAGCAGGGGGAGTAGGGTCGGGCGATTGGACAAATATACTGACCATCGGCGATGGGCCTTACCTATTGCTGGTGAGTTTGGTGGAGCCGATATTTTGTTCTGTTTTTAACGTTTTATTTTGCTAAATTAATCGTCAGCCTCCTTAAAAATTTCACTCACTTAATAAATAACCGGTAAGCAGCAAAAACAGGACCAGACACAGTCTGTGGTTTTCTAACTGTGATTAGAAAGGAGTCGAGGAGGAGGAGAACTGAGCGGTGCGAAGAAATGTCTGGACAGTGCCAAAGTAGTTCCCCCTGACATCGAAGTGTAGGAACATAGGTCAGCCTTCAGTGCATGCACGCTCCCGCAGCTGGAGAACACACTTCCTTTCAACCAATTAAATTAAAAATAACAACATATGGAGCGTTAAAATTCATCGTTTTTGTTGTTTTATCACACAGGTCTCACAGTAACTTATGGCCCATCTGTGCTTCTATTCACCAGCAGACCACCTGTGCGTGTGAGCCGAGAGCAGTGCAGCTTTGCAACTCGCTCTGAGGAAAAATAATTATACACCATGATTACACACAAATAATTTATGCATATCCACAAACTGATAGAAAGTGACGCGCAGCATTTTGTATCTGTATTTTTTAGGCTCCAATCCGTCCATTCTTCCCTGCACGCTCCTCAGCGCGGGCATGAAGCGCTTGTCTTGTGAGAGAAAAAAAGCCCTGTAGGCTGACATGATTGACACTTTGAATCTCACAGTGTATAAACAGCGGTTACTACACACTGCACATGATGGCACACACCTGTGTGAATATATTGGCAATCGCCGGTAGATGGGCTGATGGTGGCCGGTTGGAAAATTGTAACATATGGCACAACCCTAAGGAGGAGGCCAGGAGAAAGCTCAGCAGTGATCTGCTGTGGGCGAGAACAGCAGCAAAACACATTTTAAGAAACTAAATATGATATTAGTGAAAATGTGTGCTTGATTCAGAATGATGTCACAGAGTTACTGTGTGGTCAGAGAGGAAGCAGCAGCTGTTGTGTCTATCCTGGTTCTTCATCAAAGCCAGCAGCGTCCTTCAGACAAAAACAGACATTTTCCACTTGATGATGATGCTTTCCTCTCTGTCTCTCTGCAGCTGCATTCGATAAAAAGTACAAGGCGGCGTACTCTCGGCTCAGCAGCACTCTGGGACGGGAGGAGCTGCGTAAGAAGCGAGCTCAGCCCCCCAGCCCCAAAGCCATCGACTGCAGACGCAGCTTCCACCCGCCACTCGAATGCTGATAATCCAGGAACAGAACGTCCCTGAAGACTCCTGCAGTGTTCATCCCTCTGAGGGGAAGAGGAGGAACGGCAAACCCAGCATCCCTGCTGCCTTCACCTGCTTGTATTCTTCGCCTCTCTGCTGCCTCCTGGTGGATGTCGGAGTGATGTGCTCCTTCCTGTCCTCTGTAGCTCCTTTTGCCTCGTTGATGTGAATCCAGCAGCTTTTTGTCTCCATTTAAGATCCTGAAAGTTAAAGTGGCTGCAGCAGACGGCACCGAGCTGGAGATCTACGCATCGCTCTGTAACGTGGAGTCCAGCGTTGTCTGACCGGAAGAAACCTGGTGGAAGCTCGAGTTTGTTCATGTGCTGGGGAATCGGCTGTGTCAGTGCAAACGTCTTGTTTTACCCTGATTTTTAAAAATAACACAACCAACTGATCGATTGATAAAATCAGACTTAAACGTTCTTGAAGAACTCGTCATCGCTGCTTGTTGTGATGTGTGAAAGTTTTAACCACAGAACTGTAGGATGTCAGATTTGCCTTTTTACCAGTGTGACCAAGAAAGACATTTAGGAGGTATTCAGAAAACTTTTAATTACGTTTAAAAAAGGCGGAGCGGAGCGTCCATGAAAGACTCATGCCCCAGAAAACTTCAACTACAAGAAGAAAACACCCAGAACCGTATGATCATCCAACATCTGTGTGTGTGTGCGTGTGTGTGTGTGCGTGTGTG